>BPTQ01000007.1:111480431-111715423 GCA_019973895.1 Chrysanthemum seticuspe | reverse complement strand
TTCTATTCGTTCCTGAACTACTTAAGTGCAACATGAAGTCAGCTCTTAACAGAGTACGCAGGGATATGAAAACGTTCTATGTATAGAAGTTACAGCAACTCTCTGTTTAAGAGTTTCAGGCGAAGTGTCTTCCGTATTAGGGAAAACAGAACGGCAAACTGGTACTATAAGAAATCCTTTCACAGCAGGGTAAATCTGCTTTCTAGTTGCACGAATTATCGTTACTAAGGAAATCATGATAACTAGACGCGTTTTGTCAGTTCAGTTTTTCTGAATTTTGACGAGTTTGTGTTTACGTTACTTCTAGTCCCTTATATCACCTAAGGGCCCAGCAATTCAGGGTGCCTCTGAGTTACCACACATGTTGTGACTAGTCTGCTATCTTACTAGTGATTACTATCGCTAGTCTTTCCTAATCCTAACTTATAGATGTGATGACTTTTTCCAATATTTATTTTCGCTGAATTTACGTTTAATTCTTTTAATTTCTCTATTTTCTATAATTTTTCAGTAGTGTAGATATTCAATCCTAATCCTTTCTGATCGCTATCATTAGTGATCATTCTATCGTCTGATCAGTGTTGTACACACCATTGAGTCTCCGTGGGACTTAACGACCCGGGAATCCACTATATTCCCTGATCTTCATTGCATTTGTGTTTGAGCAGTTTTAAGTCTTTTTGACTTGACTGTTTTGCGCAGATCAATAGTACTAAAGGAATCATTGCTATTAAGCACGTTGATCTTTCGTCTAAATGGGACGACACTTTCCTAAAGAATATCATGGTCAAACGGCAAGACAAAAGGGATTATGCCTTCTGTGAAGCGGACTTTGAGAATTTGTCTCTCAACGACATTGAAGATATGTATCTTGCAAAAGTATAGGGACGCATGAGACAATTCTCGACTGAAGTACAACGTGAATTCATCAAGTCCTTGCTTATCTTCATCAGAAGCATAATTATCAAAGAACGTGTAGAAGATCTACAACTCGCTGTTGAATCTTATCAGACCCGTGTCAACTTCTCCAGACCTCAGCTAGAACTTCCCGACATCAACCAGCTTCCACAATACACCCTCGTCAGCAAACCATTCGGCGTAGTTTATCGCAGTGAACTTCAACGAAATTGCTTGATGGCGTGTAGTGATCTTCACAAGTTTGGGGATCACACATTGAAGAAGGTTAGGGACGGATTGGCTTATAGGTTAAAGGATATTCATGAAGACATTGGGAACAAAAAGCGATGGAACTCTCAGGACAGAAGGGATGTGAAGAGGATCATCACTATGATTGATGAACGGTTGTTTCGAAGGGACCAATTCAGAACATTAGAGAGCTTTGTAGGTGGTCGTCCCAGGATTAATCTCACCGGCTATCAACGCCCGGTTCGCACTTCTGGCAACATCACTGGACTACCTGGTACCCCTTAAACTGCTTCTATTTCATATACATTTGGATGTGTGATTTATAATTAATATGGCTTGTGCACACATAACAGTGTACAACCCGTTCTTGTAATGAAAGGATCATGTGGTACGCGTCAGTGCCACAATCCTTATAAAAGGAGTGAAAGCTTCTTACTTTTGAGTAAAACTTATCAAACCTTTCATTTTTCAAAGGTTTTGCTCAAAAGAACAAGTACTTCCCGTTATGATTTTCAAAACCTCAACAGTTTATATCACTTGTTAAGGGGGAGTATTTGAATCTTAACTTTGTTCACAAATTGTTCACAGTGGTCATCTTCCCATAAAACTCAAAATGGTCATATTTATTCTCAAACTTTCGTCAAAAATAACATTTATATGCCATTTTTTAGGGGGAGAAAAATTATGTGATAAGAAATATGTTGTGAATTGCTATTGAATTCTCGTGTGAAAAGACTTCAACCCATGAATTGACAAAATCTGAACAGTCATACATCGAAAAGATTTGTCTTCCATGACTTATCCAAGTAGATCGTACCTTTCGAGAAACTCCTGATATACATGAACTTTGACGGGTTTGACAACCTTTCGGGGTTATCCACATCTTCAAGGTAGTTATTAGAGCTAGTTGTCACCTAAAAACTGACAATGTATCTCTTTAACTATGCAACGTAATCGTGTCTCGCAAGGAATTGTCTATCTTGAGTCGATCAATTCAAAAAGTGCGAACTCTTTCCTCACTGTGCAGATTTCTGTAAAAACTCTTAAGCACATGTCGAGGGGGAGTACTTCTGAAAATATAAAACTCTTGAAGTGTTCAAACATGTTTTTCATTCACAAGCACTTCGAGAGATTTTCATGAAAAATGGTTTTATGACAATGGAGTTATAAGGTGATTAAGGAATAACCGTCCTATGATCCGCCAGAGCCGGAGGGATCTACCCAAGGACACTACAAATAGTTAGAATTAGAAGTCCTTAGGTATGATTATAAAAAGGAGAAAATGAGAATCGGAGAAAGAAGGAGTTGAAGAATTAAAAAGAAAAGCAAAGAAAAGGGTGAAAAGAAATATCCCTCCAGATTATTCAACTTAGGGCAGACACCGGGTTCAATTCATATGCTACTGGTTGTCACTTGATGACGCCGGTATTGAAGATTAAAAGTCGTCATGGACCCAGTGACGCATGCACTAAACCTTCTTAGCCACTCAAGTTTCTCTCAATAGAATCTTGTTTCATTCTCACAGGGAACCCTACATAATCTATCGGCTTTCTCCTAGAGATTGCGGATATTGAAGAAGGAGACCCTCTCCCTAGTCTTCGCTCAGGAAAACCAAAACGCACTATTAAGTCTAGAGCTATGAGATTCATCAAAAGATCTCTTAGGTACACTTGACATTTCATCACTTGTTGTTCAACAATAAGAACATCAGTGGTACGTTATCGAGTCCTTCACAGATCTTAGCAATCTGTCGAGAACATTTATGAGAGGTTCACATTTGTGATCCCCAGTGATTGAATGGAAAATCCTGCCAGGGTCAACATCAAACAGCCCTGATAGCAGGTCACTTCGGTAACTCCCCGTGGATTACGCTTAGTGGTCTAAAACGGTCTACAGTCGTGAGGTGATGCTTCGGTGTACCTCAGCGACTCATCTGAACCGTAGGTGTACCTCGGTACATCGTGTTATCTCACTTGTGGGACTCCGGTTCAGGAACGGCCTTGTGTTTTCACACTATGCTGTTAACACTCTCGAAGTTCAAACCTGTAAGTCCCGGTATCCGCTTATTACTAACCTTTCTTATGTTTACTTCTTATGGAAGCTCTGGAGCGGACTGATCATTCAGATGCTCCACATGCTCATACCAACATCATCACTTATGGAAGTTCTCTCATAATCAAAGGCAACACAAAGTCAGAATGATTCTTCGTCAACAAAGAATCTACAAAGTTCAAAGACTTAAAGAACTTCATCAACTGTAATCCAACGTTAAAGAGCGTGTGAGCATGTTGGAGAAAGACGTGAAGACACTGGAGCAGCTAAGCAGACCTGATGCAGACAACAACAAAATACTATCACTTCCACCGCAAAGAACAAAGAACAAAAGAACAAAGAACATGAAGACGTCAAAGCAGAACTGTTTAAAGAAAACAATTTCTCTACACTGGGGAGATTGTTCGAATCAAGGCAATTCTTCTCACAAGAAAGAAGAATGTCTGAAGACGTCAAAGCTACTATTACATCAGTACCTTCACCGTTTACATTCATTCATCACCAACACTTAGGAGGAGATTGTTGGAATCACTCCTAAACCTTATTTAAGTGTTAGTGATTCATATGTAATAGTTAGCTTAATTATGGCCTTTATGTTAGTTATTAGCTTAGGCTTATGTAGAAGGCCCATAAGCCTAGGCCCAAGTCCACTAAGGAAAGGAAGGGACTAGGAGTGTTGCTCTAGCTCCCTCTCCTATAAATACTATGTAATAACCCTCACTTGAGGGTTGGTTGTTCAATTTATTCTTTTTCACTATAGCCACGCATAACCTTTCATAGATATCATACGCATAGTGTTTGATTGTTATTGTTCAACCGATCTATTCTTTATCTATTTCTTCTATTGATACTTGTGTTGCATATATGGGAACCTAACACCTATAAATACCCCACGAATTCCAGCATTTCAAGGCATCCCATTCCACACCCAACACTCTGAGAACGTGGGAAAAAGCTCGAGGGAGGTCTAGGGAAGCATACGAAGCTGTTTCCAAGGGAGAAGTCACACCATTACGATAAGCTTTAGCTTTTATTATTTATTTTACTTTCAATTCATGTATTTCGTACCTTTGAATATTGAATTGATGTGCATGATTAATATGAGCAGCTAAGCACCCTTTGGTGCTAGCCTAGTTATGATTCCTTAATTGTTTTGTTTGTGTTTACCTTTACTTCCGTACAATTATTTCTAAGTGTATGCATGCATAGTTCTTTGGTAGTCACCCCTGGTTCGGTAGTTTTGAATGGCGATAGAGGCCAATCGCCTAGGAGATATGACCAACTGACCCTAGGTGAGCGGACTGAGACGGGAAGGGTAAGATATGACCAACTGACGACCCTTTCTACTTGTGTGATTTGACCAACTGATCACCTATCGTTTGGATGAAGTTAAGAATTGGGGGGTGTAGTGTCTAAGTTCCTAACGGTCGGGCACTCACTATTTAGAATCTAGCATGTAGCGGTACTTAATGACTCGGCTTAGGGGACCAGGAACAACAGGACTTATGACGGTGCGCCTGATTTCTCCTGTGGTGGCATCTTTGCTGATAGGTTAGGGCGAATTGACCAAATGCTGTCCTCTCGAATTTGACCCCACCTGAAGTAACTGGAAGTAGGTAGACGTAGACATAACTAGCTAGGAGGATTAACTAGGTTAGCACCACTATTCCTCTATTGATTTCCCTTCTACCATTTATTTGCTTTTATATTCTGCATTAGTAGTTTAATTAATTAAAACCCTATCAAACCATTAATATTCTGTGACAATTAGACTTAGTAATTATCCGACACACATAGCTCTTGGGACGACCTCGGATTTACCATTTACTACACTACACACGACCAGGTACACTGCCCGTTAGTGCATTAGGGTAGACCATAGGTATAGCGAGACACTATAAATATTAAGACCTGGTCAGTAAAACCTGCATCAAGTTTTTGGCGCCGCTGCCGGGGAGCTATATTAGGATTAATATTAAGTCTTTCATTTCTAAACTTTTCTCACGATCATATTTCAAGTTTTCAGGTACTATGGAAGCCATTAACATCGATAACCTCACTCTTGAGGAACATTTGGCATTGACAAGAGAAGAACAAGGGCCAGGGATTGTTAGGCCAGCCATTGCAGATGATGCTCAATTCAAAATCAAACCTCAATTCATGAGGGAATTGAATGAAAACCCTTTCTCTGGAAGCATCACCGATGATGCCCATGAACATGTTGACAACGTCGAATACATTGTCAGCCTATTCAAGATCCCCAGAGTCTCACACGATGCTATAATGCTACGAGTATTCCCTATTTCTCTTACGGGAGCTGCAAAAAGATGGGTCGATCGATTACCTGCAGGGACTGTCAACACTTGGCCTATCTTAAAAAAATATTTCATTCAGAGATATTGCCCTCCATCAAAGACGGCCAAGCAAATGGAAGAAATTCATAACTTCAAGCAAGAGGGTGATGAAACATTATACCAAGCTTGGGAAAGATACAACGAATTGTTATACAAATGCCCTACTCACGATCTTAACAACCAACAAAAAGTGAACGTCCTTTACAAGGGACTGAACATCTCTTCGTGACAAATGATTGATTCTCAAGGGCCAATTCCTAGTATGACACCCACCATGGCTTTGGAAACTATTCAAAAAATGGCAGACCACTCTCACAAATGGCACAATGGAGGAAGCAACCGTAGTAAAAATAATGATGTTGAGGGCCTTGCAGCAATAAACAACAAATTAGAAAGCCTTGGAAGAGAAATGAAGAAGCTCAAGGAAAATGTGCATTCCATTCAAGTAGAGCGAGATGGGGCTCGTCCTTCTAAAGAATGTTCCTCCAATGAAGAAGTTAAAAGGATCGGTGAAGTGAACTATGGGAAAGAATTCCCTTTCAAAAGCTACAATAATTACGGACCTATGTACCGTGAAAAATCCCCTGGGTTCTACACAAAATTCAACAATAATCCTCCTAAACCTAGCCTTGAAGAAATAATGCACCGACACATTGAAGAATCGACAAAAAAGGAAGATAGGCTCAAGGAATGGATGGTCAAAGTAAAGGAGGACACCAATATGAACCTACGTAACCAAGATGCTGTAATTAAGAACCTCGAAACACAAATTGGGCAATTAGCTAAGAACCTCGAAACAAGTAATGCTAAAGCCACTTCCTGCAAAGCCATATTTGCGCAGGATAAAGCAAAAAAGGAGCAATGCACATCCTCTATCACTAATGATCTCTCTGGGATTAACTACCTAAGAAAGGATGATAAAGTAGAAGACGACGAGTTCCTACCAAGCCAACTTCCTGAGAAGCTGCAGTACCAGGAAAGTTTTATTCTCCTTTGCACTATTGGTAACATTAAGATTCCCGCATTAGCTGATTTAGGGGTTGGGGTTAACCTTATCTCAACTACTTTATTCGAAAAAATCAAACTTACCAATTTAAAAGAAACAACTATTATGATTGAAATGGCAGACTCCTCTAAGGCTGTACCGAGGGGGATTATGAACAATGTGCTTTTGAAAATTGGAAAATTTTTCTTCCCCACCGATTTTGTAGTTATTGACATGGGAAAGCGGGAGGCTTACAACTTGATTGTTGGAAGACCTTTTCTGGCCACTAGTAGAGCTCAAATTATGGTTTTTGAAAAACAAATTTCCTTGGGGACCAAAAATGAACGAATAACTTTTAGTATGAATGAGCATTTAAAACCAAAAACTGAAATTTCTAATAATGTTCAATCACTAAACCCCACTCTACACTCTAAGCCTATTACTGATAATCGTAAAGAAAGTGTTGATCATTGTAAGCAGAAACAGGATGAAATTGTTCAAAGCATTGAGGAAACTCTGAGTCCTAACAAACATTTTTGCAACTCGATGTCAACCAAAGAATGCGAATCAGGATGGCCACCATTTACTCGTCCTCAAAAATGTGAAAGAAAAGCTAATGAATGGATTTACCCTCATAAGGGAGAGAAACATGATGTTGAATTAGCATTGGAAGATTGGTACAAATTAAAGCTTGGAAGCTCGAAATTGATTAAGGAACTGATCAAGCAGTATGGGTGCAACCATATCACTGACATCATAGGCGGAACAAGATCAAACATGAGCATTACTGATAATATTATTACTAAAGATGATGACCATGGAGAATCATGTGATAAATGGCTTTCACATAAGTTGGGAACAATTGGGCTCAATAATTCTACAAGAAAAAAAGGGCTTGATAATTGGATGAATGAACACCAACGAATGATGGAAGTAGGGCAAGTTCAAAGACCCCCGTAGTAACCCACGGCTAAGAGTCTAACTTAAAGACTCGTAAATAAAGAAAAGTGCTCTTTCAGGAGACAACCCGAATTATCCCTTTATTCTGTTTTTATTTCATTTCTGTTGGGTTTTGTGTTCTCTAACCATTTTTGCAGGAGACAGGAAGTAATTACTGCTGCAGTTGCTGATCTGAACTGAGTTACGGCGTAACTCATCTTGGTGATTACGCCGTAACCAACATTTTAGCAGCAGAATTCTTGACGCATTACCAATTACGGCGTAATACCATCTCAGTGGTTACGCCGTAACTATTCGCTTCTCAGCTCATACAAGGTTTTGCCAGTTACGGCGTAACTCTCTCATAGGAGTTATGTCGTAACTCTCCTCTGCTTTAATTCTTTCATTTTAAAACACAGTAACCTTGTATTAGTTTTTAAATGAACTTTGTGGGTGTGTTCCCTGTAAACCCTCACGAGACTTCACTCGTCCACTTGAGACACCAAGTGGTTTAAAAGGCTTGTTGCATTCGCTAAATGCAACCGTGATTCCTACAAAAGTGAGTTAGGTTTGTTTTTCATTTCATTTTTTCTTTTTAGAATTATGCTTGTCGGTATTGTGATTTCAGGGATTGAAGTTTGTTCATGACGCTTAAACGAAGGCACGATCCTTTCTCGTGGGCCTTCTTCTTTTTGGAGCAAATTTCAGGGAAGTTCTCGCTCTAATTCTACCTTTCTCTTCACCTTTATTTTAATGCCTAGTACAAAAGGGACTTTGTACAATTCAAGTGGGGGGACGGGAGTAGAATTATCTCTTGAACTTTATTTCACCCTCATTTTTCTAGTTTATTTTGAAAAAGTTTGCCATTTTTAAAATTTTGACATGTTTTTCCGAACCTAACTAGATTAGACCTTAGCCGAGCACATACAACCCTTGATATTATATGGTGAGATTAGCCTTATCCGTTTCCAATATTTTACCCCAAATCCACCAAATTATGAGTGTGCCAGTAGCTTGTAAACTTTAGAACTTGGCCTTTGCATCATTTCGAGACCATAGACGAGGTATGTTGAGTTAGCTCGATGTATTTGGACTTTTTAGTTTTAGAAGGCAGTATTATAGGATTATCACCCAAACAGCCTACCATTGTGAGTCTATCGATTAGTCACCTCGACTTTTCGACCCCCATGTGAAACCCTTTTGTTGCACTCCCCTTTAGTGCAAGATACCCCTAGATACACCATTCTGAGCCATCCCTTTCATTTTGTCATCCCAATATATTGTTTCGTTACACCCTTACACCTTAGCCTACCCTGTAGTCTTTATTTGTAATTAGGAAGTCATCATTTGCCTAAGTTCAAGGTTCGAGTGGAAAGGTTTGGAAATCACGCTTTCATAGACAACAATTATGAAGATCATTGAAGACCCCCTGAATTCCCATTGTTCATCTCAAGTGGGGGGATGTTATGTTAATATGTTATGTTCAAAAAAAAATTGAAAAAAAATAAATAAAAAATGAGTTGATTAATTTATGTAAAGTGCGATGTTATAAGCACTATAGTATGAGCTTTATTGTTTAGTATCGAGGAGGCCACCTCGGTAACATTAGAAGATTGAAGTTGGAGTTATACCAACTGAAGAAGAAAAGGTAGTGTGCCCATCACGACGTCCTCTAATGACACATCTACCTTGCATTTCATGATCCGGTCTCTGGAATTCTAAGCTTGAACTTTGGGCGGACGGTAAGTGGTGATGACTTAGTTATAGATATAGACTACCTGCTTGTTTTTCATTTTACACCAATTATAAATCCCATGTCTTATCCTACCCTTTAGTCATGAAGCATGTCTAGGTGATGCAGCGAGCAATCTTTGGTGTCTTGGCCATTGATTTGGTCATGTATCATTGATTTTGTCCACTTCGCCGTGACATGTTAGTAATGACGAGTCACCCCTTAACCTTTGTCGTATCTACCCATATTGCCTTCGAGAATTGTTTAAGCCCTTAACTCTAGTGGTGGAGATTTGTGTAACCGCCAAGCTTATGATAGAATACATGCTATGACTGTGCAATTGAGTGATCACCCCGAAATTGACACTTAGAATAGTTGAGAGATTTGAGTGTTTGTTCCCCTTTCGTGAGGTGTTCGGATTTGTTTTATTCTAGCATAAGGGATTTTTAAACTCATATTTTCCAGGTTTTGGGAGATATCTTTTTAGGAATCTATCTAATAAGGTCTACTTGAGGGCAAGTAGAGTTCAAGTGGGGGGATATTTGATAACATCAAATAGTCCTGAATATTAAGTGTCAATTTCCCCCGTTAATGCTCGTTATTTATATCATTTATATGGATTTACGCTTGTTTTCCATTGTTTTCCACTTTCAGGTGAATTACGAGCATTGGAGATAAAGAGACGCGGAAATAGAAACATTACTAAAGATTTATCACAGTATGCTTATTTTGAAGAAGTTACGGCGTAACTCATCTCTCACATTACGCCATAACTATTGCGTGTCCCAGAAGTTCAACTTATCAAGAGGTTACGGCGTAACTCTTCCCAAAGGTTAAGACGTAACTCCATTAGGTCAAAAGAGGTTCCACGCCGCTGATACTTACGCCGTAACTACTGCATCACTTACGACGTAACCGAGTTTATTGAAGACTACGGCGTAACCACTTATAAGGTTACGCCGTAACTAGCGGATCTAGTGCATTTACGAAGAAATAGAAGGTTACGGCGTAACTCCTCTATTGGTTATGTCGTAACCCAGACCTGGCCTATAAATACCCCACGAATTCCAGCATTTCAAGGCATCCCATTCCACACACAACACTCTGAGAACGTGGGAAAAAGCTCAAGGGAGGTCTAGGGAAGCATACGGAGCTGTTTCCAAGGGAGAAGTCACACCATTACGATAAGCTTTAGCGTTTATTATTTCTTTTACTTTCAATTCATGTATTTCGTACCTTTGAATATTGAATTGATGTGCATGATTAATATGAGCGGCTAAGCACCCTTTGGTGCTAGCCTAGTTATGATTCCTTAATTGTTTTGTTTGCGTTTACCTTTACTTCCGAACAATTATTTCTAAGTGTATGCATGCATAGTTCTTTGGTAGTCACCCCTGGTTTGGTAGTTTTGAATGGCGATAGAGGCCAATCGCCTAGGAGATATGACCAACTGACCATAGGTGAGCGGACTGAGACGGGAAGGGTAAGATATGACCAACTGAAGACCCTTTCTACTTGTGTGATTTGACTAACTGATCACCTATCGTTTGGATGAACTTAAGAATTGGGAGGTGTAGTGTCTAAGTTCCTAACGGCCGGGAACTCACTATTTAGAATCTAGCATGTAGCGGTACTTAATGACTCGGCTTAGGGGACCAGGAACAACAGGACTTATGACGGTGCGCCTGATTTCTATTGTGGTGGCATCTTTGCTGATAGGTTAGGGCGAATTGACCAAATGTTGTCCTCTCAAATTTGACCCCACCTGAAGTAATTGGAAGTAGGTAGACGTAGACATAACTAGCTAGGAGGATTAACTAGGTTAGCACCACTATTCCTCTATTGATTTCCCTTCTACCATTTATTTGCTTTTATATTCTGCATTAGTAGTTTAATTAATTAAAACCCTATCAAACCATTAATATTCTGTGACAATTAGACTTAGTAATTATCCGACACACATAGCTCTTGGGACGACCTCGGCTTTACCATTTACTACACTACACACGACTAGGTACACTGCCCGTTAGTGCATTCGGGTCGACCATAGGTATAGCGAGACACTATAAATATTAAGACCTGGTCAGTAAAACCTGCATCATACAACTAGAGGGATCCGACTTTTGTGGACAGAAAGAGGGTTGTTTGGCTTTAATTTTGTAGTAGGCTATAAACTAGCTTACGGAACAAAATTAGTTTAAAGGTTTCAAATAAAAGGATGTTTTGGTCGGCGTGATTTGATAAATTAATTATCAAGGATCCATTTGTGACGACGGCATTAGTTTAACGAAATCAAGAGGAATACTATTCCTGATGATGAGTAAGTCGGGAAATTGACGAAAGAGAGACTTTTTTAAGAGACTAGCAGTTTGTTAAACAAATAAGAACTATGATATCAACATAATCATGTAAGCTAGCTAATGAAAAAGTAAACATACCTTTATACTTCTTGGTTTGTGATAACGCTACATGCGTCGTTCGGGGTCAAAGGAACTTCCTTTTCGACGAGCAAGTTTTTCAACACCCTAGGCACTGAACCTAATCGTTGTAGTGTAGTATTTGGGTAAGCCAAGGGAATTGATATCGTTCTCTAGGGGAATAGGAATGCTAGTGAGAGGTTACTACGCTAAGGTTGGGGTTGAGGAAGATTATTTTTTATCTTTTTATATTTTTTAGGAAATGGAAAGGTACGAATATCGGGGTTTGGATTTGGGGGGTTGGTATTTCTACCGATTACTCTACTATCTAATTATCTAATTAACTAAGGTGAGGGTAGTCTATGTCTAATTATTGTGTGCTCGTATGATGGTTTTAAGATGTGTCTACTTAGGTTTTATTACTCCTTAATTATCTCCTATTGATGGTTGAATTGTCACGTCCTTATTCTTAATTGCGTTGTGTGTCTAAGGTCGTAGGGTATGCGTTTATCCCTAACTCTTTGAAACTACCAAAGGGTCTCGTCTACAAAATCTCTAGGATTTATAAACTCTAACTCTAAGGTACTCTTTGGATGGTTTAGCCTACAACTACTCTAGGTGTTATAGTCTAAGGTTCACAAAGATTAATCAAGCATTAACTACACAACGAATGACCTATCGCATTACTAGATTATTAACAATTAAGATAAGAGACAACCAATCAATATTCAATAATTAAGTTTCATATTCCCTAAGCAAACACACAAGTAAATTAGCCGGACATGGAGAACATGCAAGCATACACACAAATAATTGAAGACATAATTGAATTAATGAAGTAAAACACTTATCTTGATGTAAGATAGGGTTTGGAACCCTAAAATACTGTACAAGACAGCCTTGGTTCGGTTTAGGTTTTTACTCCAAAAGACTACACACTGAAAACTAAAAAATTCGGATTCTATATATAAGATTACATTCGCGACGGCGTCACCTTTTAATTTGTGACATGTCGGGTCGCCGTTATTAGAGTTTCGTCTTGGCCACGTTAGTCTTGCGACAACGTCACCTTATGCTTGTGACACCATCCCTTTCTGTCTCTGACGCCGTCTGGATCAAATCTAGGCCGTCTGAGTTGCGACGACCTACTCTTTTAAAGCCTGACACTGTCACTTGAAAATAAGCAATTTGGCTACTGTATCTTCACAACATGTGCTCCGACGGCGTCGCAGATAACACCTGACGCCGTCCCCTTGTGTTTCAGCAGCTTGAGTGTCTCGATTCTTGACTTTGACCATTTTCTTCGTATATCCGCGCCTTTTCGTCCAAATAAGTGCCATTCCAGTAATTTGCCTTCAAGAGACCTAAAAAGTGAAAAGGAACGATATTAAGTAATAACGGATACAAAAGTGATCAAATAAGGGCTTAAACGACCCCTCAAAAAGGTACATTTTAAAACCTTATCAAATATCCCTACACTTGGTATTTGCTTGTCCTTAAGCAAATGTGCTTTTAGCCAATTAATTTATAAGTTAGGGGTCATGAAGCATTGGTTTAGAACAATCCACAACACATATAAGCCCCGCAAAAGTCATAACAAGCACGGAAATTACATACTAGAACCTCACATGGGGTGTTTGGATACTCATATTTCTCGGGTGTATATGAAATATAACAAGTTGGAAATGGAAGATAAACACTCATTAACGCGTCCTAGTACATAGATTACCATAGGCTTGAGAATAGATCAAACCTCCATCGCTTTGGCGTAAGCACCTAGGAAAGAATATCAAAGAGGTCTTTTAAAGGGTTGTAATGTTAGGCTTACGGTAGGGAAACAAAGGGTTTGGTGGGATAGGCTATTTAGTGGTGGCAAGTCAAAAATCTTTATGTTACAAGCATACGAAGAATGGCGTTTCTAAGCCAAGACTCGACACTCTAAAATCTAGATAACTGAAACAAACAAACATAAATTTAAAGAATAGATGTAGGATGGTAGCCCGCATGTTTTTTTTTCAACACTCTATTTTTTTTCTTTTTCTTTTTTTTTTTTTTTTTTTTTTTTTTTATACACTTTTACTCTACCATCCTCTACGGTAACATCAAAATGATAGGAATTTATAGGCACATCCCTACACTTGAGTTTTTATTACTCTAACACTAATTTGACCCGAATTGAAAAGATCAAAACACTTGGAGTACATTATTACGCAAATAAAGGGAATTTGAATTTAACGTTCCCTTCCCGTCATTTCATAAACTTTAACTTTTCCCATGAGTCCCAATCGTCCCAAAACTGTGTACAATGGATATGACTCAACTTAGAAACTTATGCAAGCAACTAGATAATTGAACTAAGGGTTTTTAGGGTGATAACAATAATGCACTAAAAGTGAGTGCATACAAGGTAGGCTAAGGCGATTTGGGTGTACATTAGGGGGTGAGGTGTAAACAATGCTCTTCATTGATATTCCGGAAAACCGAAACATCACGAGAACCGCGAAAAGGATAGGCTCTGAGGGGTTAACTAGGGGTATCGTGTACTAAAGATGAGTACAACGCAAAGGTGTGGGGGAATTACTCAACCGATGTGGAAGAAGTAATTATATTACGGGTATAAAACAAGGGTTATCCTAATGCCTCTTATCATTTAGTTATTCCTAACTACACAAGTGTAGTCTTACTAGCGATCTCGGGATGCATCACAAAACAAGTTCTAGAATCTATTATACTACCGGTTCACACTCTAAGCATTAAAGATGAATGCTTTAATTCCTACTAATCTAAGGGTGATCCTCTCATTTTGGGTGGAATTTAAGTGGTAAAGGGTTTTTGTGCTAGTCATATAACTTCCTATCCATGAGACGCTTTTGTTAAGACTAATGGCCCACTCCTATATGTCATAAAAATTTTAAATTTGGTGCCAAAATTACCCTAACCAACATTTTCTCATGGTTTATTACACAAATGAAATTAGACAAAGCAAATAATCAAGGATAAGCATAGTTTCAAAGTTCCTGTTTTATTTTCCCTCCCTACACTTAAACTGAACATTGTCCCCAATGTTCCCCGAAAGTATCAAAGTTATGATAATGGAAGGTAATAAAAGATGAAAGAAACTAGTACTCCCCTGATTAGCTCGGTAGGATCTGTGTAAAGTGGTGGTTATATTTTTCTTCAAGAAGAACGTTTGCGTGAAAAGCTCCTTCTCATCTTATGTATCTCCTTCTTGATAAATTAGACCTGCACACTTGAAGAAAACAAATGAAACCTTCGCGTAAAATCGGCGGTAACAATATATATAAGACTCTACTAAACTAGGATATAATGCTTGTGGAATGGATGTTCACAGAATTTCTAGAAAATTTCAAAAAATTATAAGTAGCTCAGAAAACGAGAAAAAGTAATCAGTTATTTTTGCTCCTTCCTGACGCCGTCAGGTTATCCTGACAAAAACTGGTCTGCGATTTTCTGGAAAAAATTCTGGAAAATGTACATCTTTAGAATCTGGAAAAACTTCCTGCAAAACATCCATTATGACTCGATACAAGTATTTGACTCGAACAAACACACATGTATATTTTTTAATTAATTGAAATTCTCATGTTTACGTTTCTTTTGAAAACGTGTGTAATCCTCCCTACACTTATCCTTTATGTAAAATACCTTTATATGTAATTAAGACGAGGTTAAAAACAAAATAAAGCATTTTTACAAATTTAAACATGAGAATAAGCAATCAATAAAAAATATATGACACCAAACAAGCAAACAATTAAGCATGGGTTGCCTCCCACGAAGCGCTTTTCTTTATTTATGAGTCTTGTAGCTAGACTCGTAGTTGTGCTCCTACGTGACTTAATTACCGTCACCTTCTTCCTTATGACGGTCTCTATTGGGGGATTCCATGTTGTAAAAGTGCCCTATGATGCACCTTTCTAAGAGGTCGTCCTCTCCCCAATCGGTTCTATATTCCGGTCCTAAGTTCAAGAAACCCTTATAGAATCCGAAAATCTTGGCCATAACATAATCTACTCCTTTCTCCTTATCCTCATCATTCCTATAATAGACCGATAGTTTAAGTTCCTTTTCATCATTGGAGAGTGATGAAAACTTCTCAATCTTAAACGGCATTTGGTAAGCTACATCATCGGTCTCATCCTTGAATCGCACTATTCCTAATGAGGGATCATAAGTCATCCCGGTGTTTTCTATGAAAGGCTTTCCTAGAATAACGTGGGACAAGCAAGGATCTATGGCCGTGCGAATATCATCCACAATTATGAAGTCCATAGGAAACGTGAAAATACCTACATAAACGGGCAATCCCTTAATTCTACCAAGAAAATTGCACCTAACCCTAGGATTATCGGGGTCTTGCCTAGTTGGGATAGGCTTCTTCATTACCCAATTATAGTAGGTGCTAGTCATTATGTTTATTGGTGACTTACGGTCAATGTAGGCCTTTGCCACGAAAAGGTGTCCTATGCAACATGGTATGTTAAGATTCCAAGGGTTCCCAAACTTGATCCTAGGGCTTTTCCTAACATACATGTGACGGAGGTCATGCACTAAGTGAGGGTGGCGAGATAGCTCTTCTTCCGTAGGAAATTTATTGAAATAGTCATTGTCTACTTCATCTACTTCCTCGGTTGTTTCATTAACCTCAAGTATAGTTTCATGGTCCGCTTCGTCATTTGTTCTATTAGGTTTCACTAAGGTGATGGTATTGACGAATTGGACGTGTTTAGCTAACTTACTTGGGTCCTTAATCTCCACACCGGAAGGCTCGGGAGTTGAGATAGCATTAACCTTCCTATCACTATTGGTCATGGCTTTCAAGAGGTTATCTATCTTCCTATCCATCTCGGCTTGTTGTTGGTTAAAACGGTCCGAGAGCTTAGCAATTTGAGCTTCTTGGGATACGACTAGGTGTTGCAACATCCCCTCAATGTTTTGTTGGTTAGGGCCATGAGATGGGGGCCATGAGAAATCATTGGAAGTGAATTCTTTGGTTTGTCCCCAATAGAAGTCGGGCTTGCCCTTCCATGCTTCTCGGGCGTCATTGATAGTCCTAGGTCCGGGTGTTGTAGGGAATCTTCCTCCTGTTCCGTTAATACGCGAGGATGCGTAGTCAACGGAAGCATGTTCGGGGAATGGTGTGCAAGTGCGCGTGTTATGAGGATCACTACACGGCTCACACGGGGAAGAAACTTTGTTCACATGGCGTGAAGACTTAGGATTTTCGTAGGAACTCATTAGGAATTTAACTTGATCTTCAAGTTCGAGCATCCTACGGTCGGAAGGTTGTGAGTCGACTGGAGGCAAGGAGATTGCCTTAACGGTTTTGGGCAGCTCACGGGGGTCATTCCAACTTTCGTTGTCATAGAGAGCAAGGTCTTCTATTATACCCCATGATTCTTCCGCGGTGAGATTACTAAGTTTTCCACCGGCCGCTTGGTCAATGGATCACTTGGTGGGGAAGTTGACATGATCATAGAAAAGTTGGACTTGGAGCCAAATATCAATGCCGTGATGAGGGACTTTATGAAGTAAGTCCTTGAATCGAGTCCATGCTTCGTACAGAGATTCACCTTGACGTTGTTGGAACATCAAGATGTCATTCCTAAGCTTAGTGGTTCTCCCTGGTGGGAAAGATTAAGCAAGGAAGCGAGAGGTGAGATCATCCCAACTTGAGATGGAGCCGGCGGGAAGTCGCTCAAGCCAATTACTAGCTTGGTCCCGTAGAGAGAATTGGAAGAGAAGCAGGCGTGTGGTCTCCCGAGTAGTAGCATTGAGGTCGATGGAATCGACAATTTTAAGGAAATCCTTAAGATGCTGATTAGGATCTTCGGAACGAAGTCCATGGAATGCACATCCGTTTTGCACCAACCGGATGGTGTCGGATCGCAGGGCCGTAGTTTGGGCTTGATCGGGAAGCTCAATGGTGTTCATATAACCTAGGTGGCTTGGTCTCGAGTATTCACCAAGAGTACGGCCTCTTGGCGGGTCATTTGGTGGTAGGTTGATGAATGGTGGTGGGTTATCACCTTCCATGATGAAAAGTGATGGGGTTTTACGAACAAAGGTGACGAAGAAGGAGGATAGACTACGAGGAAGCTAAAAAAATTAGAAAAAATTTTACTTGATAGGAATCAAGCAAAGAAACCTAAACGAGGTGGACTCCTAACTAGCTATTCTATTCCCCGGCAGCGGCGCCAAAAACTTGATAACGCTACACGCGTCGTTCGGGGTCAAAGGAACTTCCTTTTCGTCGAGCAAGTTTTTCAACACCCTAGGCAGTGAACCTAATCATTGTAGTGTAGTATTAGGGTAAGCCAAGGGAATTGATATCGTTCTCTAGGGGAATAGGAATGCTAGTGAGAGGTTACTACGCTAAGGTTGGGGTTGAGGAAGATTATTTTTTATCTTTTTATATTTTTTAGGAAATGGAAAGGTACGAATCTCGGGGTTTGGATTTGGGGGGTTGGTATTTCTACCGATTACTCTACTATCTAATTATCTAATTAACTAAGGTGAGGGTAGTCTATGTCTAATTATTGTGTGCTCGTATGATGGTTTAAAGATGTGTCTACTTAGGTTTTATTACTCCTTAATTATCTCCTATTGATGGTTGAATTGTCACGTCCTTATTCTTAATTGCGTTGTGTGTCTAAGGTCGTAGGGTATGCGTTTATCCCTAACTCTTTGAAACTACCAAAGGGTCTCGTCTACAAAATCTCTAGGATTTATAAACTCTAACTCTAAGGTACTCTTTGGATGGTTTAGCCTACAACTACTCTAGGTGTTATAGTCTAAGGTTCACAAAGATTAATCAAGCATTAACTACACAACGAATGACCTATCGCATTACTAGATCATTAATAATTAAGATAAGAGACAACCAATCAATATTCAATAATTATGTTTCATATTCCCTAAGCAAACACACAAGTAAATTAGCCGGACATGGAGAACATGCAAGCATACACTCAAATAGTTGAAGACATAATTGAATTAATGAAGTAAAACACTTATCTTGACGTAAGATAGGGTTTGGAACCCTAAAATATTTTACAAGACAGCCTTGGTTCAGTTTAGGTTTTTACTCCAAAAGACTACACACTGAAAACTAAAAAATTCGGATTCTATATATAAGATTACATTCGCGACGGCGTCACCTTTTAATTTGTGACGTCGTCGGGTCGTCGTTATTAGAGTTTCGTCTTGGCTATGTTAGTCTTGCGACGGCGTCACCTTATGCTTGTGACGCCGTCCCCTTCTGTCTCTGATGCCGTCTGGATCAAATCTAGGCCGTCTGAGTTGCGACGACCTACTCTTTTAAAGCCTGACACCGTCACTTGAAAATAAGCAATTTGGCTACTGTATTGTCACAACATGTGCTCCGACTGCGTCGCAGATAACACCTGATGCCGTCCCCTTGTGTTTCAGCAGCTTGAGTGTCTCGATTCTTGACTTTGGCCATTTTCTTCATATATCCGCGCCTTTTCGTCCAAATAAGTGCCATTCCAGCAATTTGCTTTCAAGAGACCTAAAAAGTGAAAAGGAACAATATTAAGTAATAAAGGATACAAAAGTGATCAAATAAGGGCATAAACGACCCCTCAAAAAGGTACATTTTAAAACCTTATCAGTTTGTCTTATGAAGACATAATACCAAAAATACTTCATGAGCTCTTAAAGTAATCCTTTGTACTTAGAGTAAGTAGGTTGCGATTACTTTTGGATCCTTTCTCGAAGGTTGACTTCATTATTCTTTGAATAGAAATGAAGGTTTTGAAGATATCCTAGCATGAAGATTTCTTGAAACAAATATGTTAGAATGATCTGTCAATGTCCAACATGAAAGAGAAAAAGACAAATGTTTTGAAATATTTCCTTCTTTGTAGTTTTCAAACATACACGGATCGTATCAAGTTTTTAAAGTACAACATACTCTAAGAAACTTGGTAACGAAGCTCTGATACCAATTGTGGAAAACTAGAAGGGTGGGGGGGGGTTGAATAGTTTTGCCAATTAAAACTTCATTTTAAAACATTTAGATCAAGTTATGTTAATCTATTTGGTTGTTTATGTTGGACGTTGATAGATAGATATATAAACGTGTAATGAAAGATAAAGAGTAAGAAACACATCACCACGACACAAGTATTTATAGTGGTTCGGCTACAAGGACACCTTCCTTGCCCTACTCCGCTCCCCGAGTCACCTACTCGAGAGTTCGTAATCACTACACGACACCAACTCCTTATGGCGGAGAAGCCTTCACAACGTCGCCTACTCTTTTTCCGGTACTAGGCTAACCACCGGGTTCTTTCACACCAAGGTGAACCACACCTACCACAACGTCGCCTACCCTTTATTAGGTACTAGGCTAAGTACTGAGTTCCATTACTATAGAGGAACTACTACCTAAAACAACACAACACCTAATCCCAAGGAGACCCACTCCTTATTACAACACCATCAAGGATATCACCATCCTTGGAAATAAACTAATACTATATGTATAACGATGCACCTCATCGATTATACGACCTAGGCACTCTTCCCTAATGCCACTTGATTTGATTCCTAGGCATCCTTCACTAATGCCTTTGACACAACGCTTGGCACCTTTCACTAATGCCTTCGTCTTGACACCTTTAGCATTCTTCACTAATGCTTTTGACACGGACGTTAAGCATCTTTCACTAACGCTTTCATCTTGACTCTTTCGGCATCCTTCACTAATGCCTTTAATACAACACATCTACGGAGGAAGAAAGAACTATCAACAAGAGAACCTTAGTTGTCTTGATGATGACGAATCATGGCAACTCATGGACTTGAGCTTGCTCGACTTCAAGAAGTGGTGATCTCGCCTTTAAGAGGAACCTAGAGAATCACACAAAACAAAAGACAAACTACATAGAAAGATCCCTTAGGATCAGTGGTTAGAGAGTTACAATACTTGGGGAAAGTATGTGTAAGAGTGGCAAACAAAAAGGAAGAAATGGCTCACTATTTATAGAGGAGAAATGCTTACTGTTCCCCGGATCCCACGGATCCCTCCCACAAGGGATCCGTCTAGTGTAATCCTAGGGATCCGTGGGACGCTCCCCTTTGCTCATGGATATTTTGGTTATGGGTCATGGGTCATGGGTTGATCCATGGGTTTCGTATTAGATACAATGTATCTCATGAGTTCAATGTACCTAGTCAAATGGGTATGGGTCAAAACCATGGGTTATGGATATTTTCTATGGGTTATAGTTTTTACCCATTTATATAATATATACTAGTTGTGTATATATTTTGCCCAATATGTAAACACTAGTTGTTGTACATATATATTACTAAGTCATAAAATCACTTATACTTGTTTTAGTGTTTTATGTGAAAATGTAAGTGTGTTAGAAAACTATTGGCTCAAACAATTACGTATTTTATTTGTTTCGTTAAAATGATTTTACGTTTGTTATCGACAAAACATTAGAAGAACGTAAAATATAAATAAACGTTTTTACGGCATATTTGGATTAACACGCACCATATTGTGCCGATGTTTAATGTCAATGATACCATCACAGGATACCACGTGGTGCCCATAAATGTCTCCAGCAAATACCTTGGAACAAGCTGAGTGATTCGTTCCCAAACAGTCAAGTTTATCACACAAGCTAACCACTTGTGAATGGTCAACCGTAATAAACTTCAAACAGCTCAGAAGCAAATGCAATTAAGATCTGGAGAGTATAGTGTTTCCACAGGTCGTTAAGTCCCACGGAGGGTGAATGGTGTTTGAACAATTTCAGATGTCGAATGATCACTAAGGATAATGATCAGTAAGGATTTTGGAATATTTATACCTAAAGAAAAAGTTTTGTAAATTACAGGGGCTTAAATGCAAATTAAAGAAAATTAAAAAGCTAAAATATATTAAATAAACGCTATCACTATTTTTACAATGATGTTTTTGTGATTTATAAAACAAAATAACTTAAATAAACTATTTTAATTAAAACATAAACCTAAATTACCTAAAAACGTAACCTAGAATGAAAACGCGCGTTATATATAAAAATTACGCGAGTGCGCAAGTAAAAACCTAAAATTTGTGAAATAAAAGTCCTACGAGTGTAAAAACAATTTTCTTACTTACTATATGACAAAAGAAAATTTTAGAAAAAAGAATTATATTTTTTTGACTTTTATATTTTTTATTATGAATTAAATACTATTTTAGACTAATTAAATGATTAAAAATACTAAAACTATTCAGAAAAATCTGAAACTTTTTTGTAAAATACTTTATAACAATACCAAGCTAAGAAAAATACAAAAGAGGTAACAACTTATTTGAATAAGCTGTAAATAAGCTAAAGAGTTCGAATAAGCAAAAAATAACAAGACAGGTTATGTATTAAAACGTGCAAAGTTAAACCAGTCAAAGACCCAAGGGCAGTTGGTATGGTGTGTGTGTGGTGAGCTGGGTGGCCAGGGTTCGAATCCCAGCAATGACTTTTTGCTTTTTATTTTCTTTTTGGACTTTTTCTTTTACAAACTTATTAAGTACACTTAGATAAGCAAATTTTATAACTACAACTTTTTTACAAAAACAACTAATAAGCTCAGTTTGAGCTTATTTTTACTTAACAGTGAGCAAATAATAAGAATAAGCACAAGCTTAAGCCAAATGGCTAATAAGCTAACCAATAAGCAAAAGGTGACTGAGAATAAGCTAAACACTGATAATAAGCTAAAATTAAAATTGAATAAGCACAATTACTAGAAATAAGCACTGAATAAACTACAAATAAGCAATTAGCTAAACTGTTAAACAGGACACTTTATGGTTTTCTAGGTACTTTTAAGCTAATTTTTAAGCACTTAGATAAGCTAAGAAATGAAAACAAACATTGGAACTATTAAGTATACCAGATAAGCTATCCAAAAAGCTAAAGTTCTCACTGTGGGATCCACTAGAGAGCTTATGAAGAGCTTGAGAAAAAACTGGAAACCACTGAGTTATGACTCAGTGGTTACTGAGTGTTTTGGACAAACAAAAAGCTATGTGCAGCCCTATTAAATAAGCTGCAAAATGGAAATTTAAGCTTGGGACTTTGAGATAGCTAGGTGAGCTTCTCAAAAAGCTAAAGTACAAGAGTTAAAGCTAACTGATAAGCTCTGTGTGAGCTTGTGAAAGTGGCTAGCTTAACTGTGCACAGGGCATGTTTTGACTTTTTAAGAAAATGAGCTAAGTTGACTTTGATGAAGTTTAAATCAATACCACTTACTGATTATGATATATTAAGCTGTAATAAGAATGATTTAAGCTAAAGTACCAAGTTTTAAGCTAATATGATGAGTTTTACAAGATAAAGCCTAACAGTGAACTAAAAAGGTGAGATTACAAAATATTTTGACTTTTTACTAAATAAGGACTGGTTTTCTTTGTTGCTGTGGGTTATTAAGACCAAGTATGACAGATAAAAACCAAGGACAAAGGCTTAAACAACCTTCAACACAGTTAAACAAGTTAAACCAAACAACCCTTTAACTAGACTGTTTTGAGATTTTTCAAAGCAAAACACAGATTAAGACCATGCCAATGATTACAGACCTTCTAATATCATATATTAAAGCTAAATAAGCATTAAACAATAATACTAACAACATGAAACTAAGAGATTCCACTTATGCTATTTTGACTGCTTAAAATAAGATTTTTATTAACTACAAATTAAAAAGAACAAGTGACTGTTTTTATTGTTTGATTATGCTTAACTACAACTAATGAACATAAAGACACAGAGATTTAAGCTTATGAACACTTAAACAGTGAAATGCCAAATTAGATCAAAAAGGCTTACAAATTGGATCCAAGCACAAGACTGAGAACTGAGGCAAACAAACTCAACCTAAAGCTTCCAAATAAGCACTAAACCTAAGGGCAATCCTGTATCTACCCTGCTCCAGCTTTGATCACCATCTCCATTGCTTTTTTATTTTTAACTAATTTTTTTGGTATTTTTTTTGTATTTTTGCATTTTACTTCTAAACTGAATTTTTAGGGTTTCTAATAGCTTAGATAAGCTATATAGGAGCTTATGTGGGCTTATCAGTCCAAGATAACATCTATAAACAACATTCGAACTTATTGAAATTTTGAACAAAAGTAAAATTTTGCATAAACAGAAAATAAGACTTAAACTTGAAATTGATGTTCACAAAAGCTTTCTTATACACTGAAAACTTGAAATACAAAGCTTTAAAGCTAAAACATACATTGAAATTTAAAATTGAGCTAAAACGACATAAGAAATTAAAATTACACTAGATATATTACTCCTCTGCATCTCCTCTCTCTTTTATAGCACTTTGAGACTCCCCATATGCCTCTGAACATATCCCACTTGCTATCTTGGCCATTGGATGAGTTTTGAGTTATCTAAGCCTTCCAAGTGTTTTGGCGGGAAAAACTGTTTTGACTTTTGTAGGCTGTGAAATTGCAACTGGGGGTGGTGGCATTAATTGTGGTGTGTTTAGTTGGTAGATGTGATGATGAGTTGGGCGGGAAACCACCATGGTTTTGCAGAGGTGGTATAGGGGAACGTGTCTGGTTTTGCTTGTGAGGGAGAAGGGAGAAAGGCGGGTTTTGGTGGGTTTGACTAGTTTTGACCATTTGATATTAATAAAAGGGGAGGGTCAAAATGGGGGGTCAAGTGTTTTGGCTGGGCTCAATATACACAAAGGGGGTCCGGTTTGGTTTAAGTTAAGCATAAGGACCATTTATGTAATTTGCTGAATTTTCAAGGACTGAAACTGCAACTTTTCCAAACTTATCAAAAGGACCAATCTTGCCAATCTTTAATAGTACAAGGATAATATTTGATAATTTTCACTTTTTTAAATATCCAAGGACTATTTTTGACATTTTTGTAAAGTTGAGGGACCTTTTTCAGCCATTTGACCAAAGATTCATTCAAGGACCATTTTTGACAACTTAGAATATTTCAGGGACCTTGAATGATAAAAATCCATATTTTTGGATTCCAGGGACTAGATTTGACAACTTTTGAAACTTGGGGGACTAAAACTGCCAATTATGCAAACTTGATATGTTTTTCATCTGATTTTGATATTTTTGCATTTAAAACACATAAAACACTTATTTGTGATATTTTTATCATTTTGATACATTTCTGAGTGTTTTCAGATGTTTTTAGCATTCTAAACGGTACAAAAATGATGAGTATTTAGACACTCATCAATCCCCCACACTAAGAGATTGCTAGTCCCTAGCAATGTTTTGAGAAAAATTAATGGATTTCATCTCTTTATCAAAAGCCTTTACTTCTGGAGTAGCCAATTGTTTCAGTTCAAGTAAGAACCTTGGCACAATGATAACCAAATGATTTTGAGCAAATCACCAGCTTTCAACGGTTTTGATTTGTCTTTACCAGAAGCCGTTTGCTTCTGGACTAGCCAACTCTTAGATAAATTATCAATATTATCTTTGGTGAGTTGATTACCAATTATGGCTTTCCAACTGCCTTTACCACAAGCCATAAACTTGCGGGCTAGCCAACTTTTCACTAATTAAAGATATGGTGAACTGAACACCATACAATTTTGGGCAAATTGCAAGCCATAAACGGATTTGATATATCTTTACCAAGAGCCATTTGCTCCTGGATTAGCCAATCCTTATGTGGGTTAGACATGTCGGACTGATTACCATTTGCTGAGTAAGTGAAAAACACTTGCTCCAAAAAAAAATTTGGCCAAAAACGGGGGAGTTGGGTGGAATAATTACATGATAAAATTCGTGAGAATTCCCCCCCACACTAGAAATGAATATTGCCCTCAATATTCAAAGTACCGGCGGTTATGCCGAAACAGAGAACGTAAAAGGGAAATATTACGGCCATTATTATTTTTATTTTATTATTATTATTTTTTTGTGAATTTTTTTTTTTTTTTTTTTTTTTTTTTTTTTTGAAAACTTATATACAACAGCGGGGGGCAACTCCCCCACACTAGGGTGGTAGAAAGTAGAAAGAAGTCAGAAATATTGATGAAAACCCATATGGTGTGCTACTGTTTTTGATTCCCGAGTCGCTAGCTTGACTCGATCCCCGCATTCATTGGTTCATGGGGAAAGTTTGTAGATCCGGGACAACCACAGGAGGAATGTCCTCTCCAAAGTAGTGCTTCAATCGATGACCATTTACTTTAAAATTTGGACCATCAGGTTGAGATAACTCAATGGTACCATAAGGATAAACCTTAGCAATAGTAAATGGACCAGACCAACGGGACTTGAGCTTTCCCGAGAAAATCTTCAATCTTGAATTGAAAAGAAGGACTCGATCACCAATGTTGAAAACGCGGTTCTTGATTTTAGAGTCATGAATCTTCTTTGTCTTTTGTTTGTAGATCAAAGAGTTCTCGTATGCTTGATCACGGAGTTCATTTAATTCATTCATTTGAACTTTTCTATGATCACCAGTTGTCTGAATATCGAAGTTTGCATGTTTTAAGGCCCAGTATGCTTTGTGCTCAAGCTCAATCGGCAGATGACATGCCTTTCCGTACACTAGCTTGTATGGAGTACACCCGATGGGTGTTTTGTAAGCTGTACGGAAGGCCCAGAGTGCGTCATCTAGTTTATCCGACCAGGATGCACGATTTTCGCCTACTGTCCTTTCCAAAATTCTTTTAATACCACGGTTGGAAACTTCCACTTGCCCACTTGTTTGTGGGTGGTATGCAGTCGAGAGACGGTGGGTTACACCATAATTTTGCATGACACGATCAAATTGGTCATTGCAGAAATGTGTACCACGATCACTGATTATAGCTCGTGGAGTTCCAAACCTAGCAAAAAGAGATTTTAAGAATTTTACAACAACTCGGGCATCATTGGTAGGTAAAGCTTTCGCTTCAACCCATTTTGACAAATAGTCAACAGCCACAAGTATGTATTTGTTTCCTCGAGAAGATGGAAATGGCCCCATAAAGTCAATGCCCCAGATGTCAAAGATCTCACAAACTTGAATGGCGTTTTGCGGCATTTCATTTCTTTGAGAGATATTTCCGTGACGTTGACAAGCGTCACATGCTTTGACAAAATCGTGGGCATCCTTGTAAATCGTGGGCCAATAGAATCCGGAATCAAACACCTTCTTGGCGGTGTAGTTGGGGCTATGATGTCCCCCAGTAGGTCCAGAATGGCAAGCCTTGAGAATGTCATTGGCTTCCTGACCATACACACATCGCCGGATGACTTGATCCGCGCAAATTTTGAATAATTAGGGGTCGTCCCAGAAGTAATGTTTAACATCTTTGAAGAATTTGTTCTTCTGTTGGGTCGACATCCCTTTCACTATGAAGTTACCCGCATGGTAATTTGCAAAGTCAGCAAACCATGTGGTAGTAGAGTTTCCACGAAAAGAAACCGCATTGAGTGTCTCGAGAGGAAATGTTTCATTTATTTCCTTTTTCTCGAAAACATCTTGGTGAGGGTTTTCTAGACGGGACAGATGATCAGCAGCCAGGTTCTCAGCTCCTTTTTTATCACGTATAATGATATCAAATTCCTGGAGGAGGAGAACCCAACGGAGCAATCTCGGCTTTGCATCTTGTTTTGCAAAGAGATATTTGAGAGCCGAGTGATCCGTATACACCACACATTTGGTCAAGATTAAGTACGGCCGAAACTTCTCAAACGCATACACCACGGCTAATAGCTCTTTTTCTGTGGTGGTGTAATGGGTTTGAGCTTCAGTCATAGTTTTACTTGCGTAGTGAATAGGCTGAAAATGCTTAGATCTACGTTGCCCTAAGACTACACCGATAGCAAAATCACTTGCATCGCACATGAGCTCAAAAGGCAAGTCCCAGTCGGGAGCAACGAGAATGGGTGCTTCAGTAAGCTTTTTCTTTAATGTTTCAAAAGCTTCGATGCACTCAGGTGAGAAGATAAAAGGAGCATCTTTTTCAAGAAGATGAGTCATAGGCCGGGCGATTTTAGAAAAATCTTGTATGAATCTGCGATAGAAACCGGCATGACCTAAAAAACTCCTAATACCTTTGACGGTAGTAGGATGAGGCAATTTAGCAATAACATCGACTTTTGCTCTATCGACCTCAATCCCATTTTTGGAAATCTTATGGCCAAGGACTATGCCTTCTTTGACCATAAAGTGGCTTTTCTCCCAATTTAGACAAAGATTGGTATCTTCACACCGTTTTAGCATTTTATCTAGATGAGAGAGACATGTTTGAAACGATTCCCCAATAACCAAGAAGTCATCCATAAACACCTCCATTGTTTCCCCGATCATGTCGTGGAATATGGCCATCATACATCGTTGGAACGTGCCAGGAGCATTACATAAGCCAAAAGGCATACGTTTGTAGGAAAAAGTTCTGTATGGGCAGGTGAATGTGGTCTTTTCTTGATCCTGTGGATCAATGGGAATCTGAAAATAACCCGAGAAACCATCAAGGAAACAATAGTATTCGTTCCCTGCTAATCTCTCAAGCATTTGGTCCATGAAGGGTAGAGGAAAATGGTCTTTACGGGTAGCGTCATTCAATTTACGATAGTCAATGCAAACACGCCATCCCGTTACCAGCCGAGTTGGAATTAACACGTTTTCTTCATTTGTGACAACAGTAATGCCACCCTTTTTAGGAACACAGTGAATTGGGCTAACCCAGGGACTATCAGAGATCGGGTAAATTAATCCTGCATCAAGAAGTTTGATAACTTCCAGTTTGATAACATCATGGATTTTTGGATTTACTCTTCTCTGATGTTGAACTGCTGGTTTGAAGTCATCCTCCATCAAGATTTTGTGAGTACAAAACTCAGGGTTGATACCCTTAATGTCGGAGAGTTTCCAAGCAATTGCTTGCTTGTGTGATTTCAAGACCTTTATGAGAGCAGTCTTTTCATCTTTACTCAAATCTCGAGCAATAATGACGGGTAATTTATCATCACCCTCAAGAAATGCATACTCGAGATGAGGTGGTAAGTCCTTAAGTTCGACTTCAGGAAATTCTTCAGTTTTCTCAACTGACTTGACTTCCTTGTTATGAAGCTCGACGGGAGGGAGTGATGATGGATCATCATTAAGCAACTTCTCAATGAGAAGTATGTCCCCCTCGATGTCGATGGGAGCGTGATCAATTTCCTATGGAATAGAATCACTAGACAAGTATGCTTCAATCTCTTCCAAGATGAAGTCACTTTCCTCAAACGGAGTGAGAGAAGGAGTAGAATTGTCAATGATGGGTTGAGATGAATGAGTGAGATTATCACTCGAAGAATTATGATCATAACCAAGAACTTCTTGAGAGTACTCTTCAGAAGCAACATCAATGATATCTATTCGGTTAACCGACTCAGAATCATAGTTTGCGGAGTACCTCAAAGTTTGATCAAGGTTAAAGGTGACAGCTTCACTACCAACACGTAATGTGATTTCTTGCTCAAATACATCAATGAGAGCACGGCCCGTTCTCAGGAATCCTCGTCCAACAATGAGAGGAACCCGTGGATCAGCATCGAAATCTACAACCACAAAGTCAGCTGGAAAATGGAACTTTCCTACTTTCACAAATACGTCCTCGGCAATTCCAAGTGGACGGGATATTGTACGTTCTGCAAGCTCGAGAGTCATGCATGTAGGAGTAAGGTCCGGAAGAGAAAGTTTCTTCCATACTGAATGAGGCATCAGGTTTATGCTTGCACCAAGATCGGCTAAGGCAAAGCATTCAACCATTCCTGGAAATACACAAGGTAAAAGAAATTTTCCAGGATCTCCAAGCTTTTCGGGAAGCTTTTTCAGGATAACTGCAGAGCAGTTCTCGTTCAGAGGAGTTTTTGCCATTTCAAACAGTTTTTCCTTGTTGGTTAACATGTGTTTGAGAGTTGATGCAAACTTGGGCATCAGCATGATAGCATCCGCAAATCTTATGTCAAAATGTAGTTCTTGGAAAATTTGAAAAAATTTGTCCATTTGATGACTGGCTTTTTCGCGGAGCTTTTGCTCATTCAAACGTGATGGGTAAGGAATAGAAGTTTTGGATTTAGTATTTTCAACGGGAGCTACAGGAGGTTCAAAAACAACTCCTGGATTGGATTTGGGTTTCGGGACAACTTGAGGTTGGACATTGTTGGTACCTCCGTTATTAGTAGGAAGCTCCTTGTCCTTTGTAGCCTCATGTTCACTTTCCACTACCTTCGGGAGAGAAGAAGAAGAGGTAGTAGGAATAGCGGGTCCATTGTATGAAACACCACTTCTTGTTGTGATCGCCTTTGCATCGCCCCTCGGGTTAGCGATCGTGTTGCTCGGAAGTTTTCCTGAGCCCGAGGGTTGATCATTTAAAGACTTCTTAAGATCAGCGATCTGACTGACCAACAACCTGTTCATTTCATCTTGGGATTTCATGAATTGCTTCAATAACTCATCAGATGATGGTACTGGAGGCTGTGGAGGGAAATTTTGAGGTCGTATGTTTTGATTATGACCTTGTTGTTGAAAATTCCCTTGAAATTGATTCCCTCGATCGAAATTGTTTTGATTAAGGTTTCCTTGATGTTGGAAACCTTGATTGGGTCCGGGATAGAAATTACCTTGGTTTTGATAACCTTGGTTCATTCTAGGTTGGTTTTGATTCCGGTTTTGTATGTTAGGATTCTGGCTAAAACCGGGTGGTCTCTGATAAGTGTTAGCACGGTAGTTTGGTTCATTTTGAGGACGGTATTGATTACCTCCTTGATTTGAAGTACCGGCTATAGCATTGGCTTCAAATGGACTACCATCGGTGGCAGTACAGTTGTAGTATGCATGAGGGCCACCACAAGTAACACAAACTTCGACTTTCTTCACTTCACCATGTGATGGTGTCTGTGTGAAAGTGACTTTCTTTTGGTTAGCAAGAACCAAAGCCTGAACAATATCTGTGAGTTTGTCAATCTTAGCATCGGTGCTAGATGTACTCACGGGAGATGAAGTAGAAGGTCCTGCATTCGACTGAGACTGAGATGTCTTTGTTCGGAAAGGCCGGACCTGGGACTTGTTTTCAATGATTTGTAAGGCTTCTTTTGTGGTCTTTCTCAGGAAACTACCTCCCGCGGAGGCATTTAAAGAGTCTTGGTTAGTCTGGTTCAGACCATTGTAGAAAGTATCCATTTGCATTAATTCGGTAAAACCATGATGTGGACACTTTCGGAGCAACTCTTTGTAACGATCCCATGCCTCCCCGAATGATTCATCAAATCTTTGAGAAAATTTCATTATCTCATTCTTAAGACTTGTAGTTCGGGATGGAGGATAGAATTCGTTAACAAACTTAGTGACTAGATCCTCCGATGTCTCAATGGAACGAGGGGTTGTTTCTCAAGCCAATTCCGGGCTTGTCCCTCTAGAGAAAATGGGAACAGAAGAAGCTTAATTGCTTCATGTGGGACATTCTTGTATTTGATGGTAGATGCAATCTTGTTAAACCATCGAATATGTGCATGAGGATCATCCCGCTCAAAACCATAAAATTGGCTTTGGGTTACAAGATTAAGCAACCCGGTTTTGAGATCGAAGGTATCAGCCACGATGGCTGGGACAATAATGGCATCTCCGTAACCCTCGATGGGTGCTTGGAGAAGCTCATTCATCGGTTTGTCTTCTGCCATTACGACAGGGGTTGGTTGTGCTAGACGTTCCTCAGTCACGGCTGAAGGAGCTGAACGTCCTCTACGTCTACGAGGAATATTTGCAAGCTCAGAAAGTGGACTTGTAGAACTGGAAGAACGAGTGCGCATGCACTAAGTATAAAAATCAGTTTTCAAAACAATTGCGAGGCAAAACGACAAGTGAACTTAAACCAATAATCACAAATGAAATGGCTTCTTTGAAAAAGGTACACCAAATCACAAGGACACAAAGGCAAGTTTTAAATCTGTTGTTCGGGAACTTATTAATGTTCACACCCCCAGTTGGTAGGTGTACTGCCTTGGTTTGCGGTGGTTGATTTTTATGTATTTATTAAGTACCACTGAAAAGACGTAGGTATGGATATGTGCTGAGGGTTTAAAAACTTTTGGACAATATTTTTGGTATCGTCTCGTTTAACCAAATCGTATCTCTTTAAGAATCACCTTAAAGGAAACACAAGCTAGAAAACGTTACGATTGTTTTGTTGTTTTATATTTTGTTTGGTGTTGTTAACACTTTAGGAAAAGTGTTAATGAACTTTTTGAGTTTGATTAACTTTACAAAAAATCTGTTTACAAAAAGTGGTATATGTGCAAGTACGGGTCTGAAAAAGGTTTAAAACACGCTTACAGCCTCCCCGGCAGCGGCGTCAAAATTTGATTCGTTCCCAAACAGTCAAGTTTATCACACAAGCTAACCACTTGTGAATGGTCAACCGTAATAAACTTCAAACAGCTCAGAAGCAAATGCAATTAAGATCTGGAGAGTATAGTGTTTCCACAGGTCGTTAAGTCCCACGGAGGGTGAATGGTGTTTGAACAATTTCAGATGTCGAATGATCACTAAGGATAATGATCAGTAAGGATTTTGGAATATTTATACCTAAAGAAAAAGTTTTGTAAATTACAGGGGCTTAAATGCAAATTAAAGAAAATTAAAAAGCTAAAATATATTAAATAAACGCTATCACTATTTTTACAATGATGTTTTTGTGATTTATAAAACAAAATAACTTAAATAAACTATTTTAATTAAAACGTAAACCTAAATTACCTAAAAACGTAACCTAGAATGAAAACGCGCGTTATATATAAAAATTACGCGAGTGCGCAAGTAAAAACGTAAAATTTGTGAAATAAAAGTCCTACGAGTGTAAAAACAATTTTCTTACTTACTATATGACAAAAGAAAATTTTAGAAAAAAGAATTATATTTTTTTGACTTTTATATTTTTTATTATGAATTAAATACTATTTTAGACTAATTAAATGATTAAAAATACTAAAACTATTCAGAAAAATCTGAAACTTTTTTGTAAAATACTTTATAACAATACCAAGCGAAGAAAAATACAAAAGAGGTAACAACTTATTTGAATAAGTTGTAAATAAGCTAAAGAGTTCGAATAAGCTAAAAATAACAAGACAGGTTATGTATTAAAACGTGCAAAGTTAAACCAGTCAAAGACCCAAGGGCAGTTGGTATGGTGTGTGTGTGGTGAGCTGGGTGGCCAGGGTTCGAATCCCAGCAATGACTTTTTGCTTTTTATTTTCTTTTTGGACTTTTTCTTTTACAAACTTATTAAGTACACTTAGATAAGCAAATTTTATAACTACAACTTTTTTACAAAAACAACTAATAAGCTCAGTTTGAGCTTATTTTTACTTAACAGTGAGCAAATAATAAGAATAAGCACAAGCTTAAGCCAAATGGCTAATAAGCTAACCAATAAGCAAAAGGTGACTGAGAATAAGCTAAACACTGATAATAAGCTAAAATTAAAATTGAATAAGCACAATTACTAGAAATAAGCACTGAATAAACTACAAATAAGCACTTAGCTAAACTGTTAAACAGGACACTTTATGGTTTTCTAGGTACTTTTAAGCTAATTTTTAAGCACTTAGATAAGCTAAGAAATGAAAACAAACATTGGAACTATTAAGTATACCAGATAAGCTATCCAAAAAGCTAAAGTTCTCACTGTGGGATCCACTAGAGAGCTTATGAAGAGCTTGAGAAAAAACTGGAAAACCACTGAGTTATGACTCAGTGGTTACTGAGTGTTTTGGACAAACAAAAAGCTATGTGCAGCCCTATTAAATAAGCTGCAAAATGGAAATTTAAGCTTGGGACTTTGAGATAGCTAGGTGAGCTTCTCAAAAAGCTAAAGTACAAGAGTTAAAGCTAAATGATAAGCTCTGTGTGAGCTTGTGAAAGTGGCTAGCTCAACTGTGCACAGGGCATGTTTTGACTTTTTAAGAAAATGAGCTAAGTTGACTTTGATGAAGTTTAAATCAATACCACTTACTGATTATGATATATTAAGCTGTAATAAGAATGATTTAAGCTAAAGTACCAAGTTTTAAGCTAATATGATGAGTTTTACAAGATAAAGCCTAATAGTGAACTAAAAAGGTGAGATTACAAAATATTTTGACTTTTTACTAAATAAGGACTGGTTTTCTTTGTTGCTGTGGGTTATTAAGACCAAGTATGACAGATAAAAACCAAGGACAAAGGCTTAAACAACCTTCAACACAGTTAAACAAGTTAAACCAAACAACCCTTTAACTAGACTGTTTTGAGATTTTTCAAAGCAAAACACAGATTAAGACCATGCCAATGATTACAGACCTTCTAATATCATATATTAAAGCTAAATAAGCATTAAACAATAATACTAACAACATGAAACTAAGAGATTCCACTTATGCTATTTTGAATGCTTAAAATAAGATTTTTATTAACTACAAATTAAAAAGAACAAGTGACTGTTTTTATTGTTTGATTATTCTTAACTACAACTAATGAACATAAAGACACAGAGATTTAAGCTTATGAACACTTAAACAGTGAAATGCCAAATTAGATCAAAAAGGCTTACAAATTGGATCCAAGCACAAGACTGAGAACTGAGGCAAACAAACTCAACCTAAAGCTTCCAAATAAGCACTAAACCCAAGGGCAATCCTGTATCTACCCTGCTCCAGCTTTGATCACCATCTCCATTGCTTTTTTATTTTTAACTAATTTTTTTGGTATTTTTTTTTTGTATTTTTGCTTTTTACTTCTAAACTGAATTTTTAGGGTTTCTAATAGCTTAGATAAGCTATATAGGAGCTTATGTGGGCCTATCAGTCCAAGATAACATCTATAAACAACATTCGAACTTATTGAAATTTTGAACAAAAGTAAAATTTTGCATAAACAGAAAATAAGACTTAAACTTGAAATTGATGTTCACAAAAGCTTTCTTGTACACTGAAAACTTGAAATACAAAGCTTTAAAGCTAAAACATACACTGAAATTTAAAATTGAGCTAAAACGACATAAGAAATTAAAATTACACTAGATATATTACTCCTCTGCATCTCCTCTCTCTTTTATAGCACTTTGAGACTCCCCATATGCATCTGAACATATCCCACTTGCTATCTTGGCCATTGGATGAGTTTTGAGTGATCTAAGCCTTCCAAGTGTTTTGGCGGGAAAAACTGTTTTGACTTTTGTGGGCTGTGAAATTGCAACTGGGAGTGGTGGCATTAATTGTGGTGTGTTTAGTTGGTAGATGTGATGATGAGTTGGGCGGGAAACCACCATGGTTTTGCAGAGGTGGTATAGGGGAACGTGTCTGGTTTTGCTTGTGAGGGAGAAGGGAGAAAGGCGGGTTTTGGTGGGTTTGACTAGTTTTGACCATTTGATATTAATAAAAGGGGAGGGTCAAAATGGGGGGTCACAGGTTTAACAGGGGGTCAAGTGTTTTGGCTGGGCTCAATATACACAAAGGGGGTCCGGTTTGGTTTAAGTTAAGCATAAGGACCATTTATGTAATTTGCTGAATTTTCAAGGACTGAAACTGCAACTTTTCCAAACTTATCAAAAGGACCAATCTTGCCAATCTTTAATAGTACAAGGATAATATTTGATAATTTTCACTTTTTTAAATATCCAAGGACTATTTTTGACATTTTTGTAAAGTTGAGGGACCTTTTCTGCCATTTGACCAAAGATTCATTCAAGGACCATTTTTGACAACTTAGAATATTTCAGGAACCTTGAATGATAAAACTCCATATTTTTGGATTCCAGGGACTAGATTTGACAACTTTTGAAACTTGGGGGACTAAAACTGCCAATTATGCAAACTTGATATGTTTTTCATCTGATTTTGATATTTTTGCATTTAAAACACATAAAACACTTATTTGTGATATTTTTATCATTTTGATACATTTCTGAGTGTTTTCAGATGTTTTTGGCATTCTAAACGGTACAAAAATGATGAGTATTTAGACACTCATCACTGAGCATGGCATCTGAGCAGAAAAAAGGGGGACACCTAACTGGTAGCATAACAGACATCGGTAAGTTCTAGCATTCATGGTCTGTCCTAACCCGGATATCGGAACCACCCTAAGCCAGTTAGAAGTGTAGTCCTCTTTTTGCGATCTCCATAAAGCCATCTGCCGAGTAGATAAGCAAATGGTGAATTCGGCCATTTTGGTAACACGTGTGAAATATATATCTGTCATTTTCTTCATGAGTTTGGGGGCAGCGATCTCATATGGGTTGTCCAAAAGGTCGGTCTCCATTTTCGCGTTAAAAGTATATAGGGCATCATCAAAGGAAGATCCAGAAGTTATAATGCCAGAATATCAGAGGAGCTTAGTTTGTAAACTCGTTGATTGGAGTCTAGAAGCAAGGAAAGCATAGTTCAAGACATCCTCTACCGAGTATACACCGAACCCCCCCCCCCAAAATCAAAAGGTAGTGTGGCCAGTCTCTATTGCCAATCACCAAACCCAGGTCCAGAAGCAGTGACAATATGCTCCAGAGAAGAGCGAAGTGCCGCATCAAATGAAATTGGAGCACGCTCAAAGACCTGAGGGGAGCATGTGCGCATAGAAAACTATAACTTGGAAATGCCAGCACAAGCTCGAAGGAGCAGCAATTCACAGTGAGGGGCATTGAGCTTAGCAACAACATCCATAAGCACAATGGTTTTAGCAACCCATTTCATAACAAGCTCACTACTAAATTCAAGGTCTATACTAGCCGGTCCACCCAACAATTTAACCCCACAAGAAGGTCGGGCAGTATTAGGCGGGAAAACACCTACAAGCCTGCTTCTAGGATCTTCCTTTGGCCAGAAGATCTCAGTTTTGTCTACATTGAGGTGCAAACCGTAGCGGGGTCCATCCATTATAATAAGCTCCAAAACCTTCCCAACGGTTAATGTATCTCCAATGATCGTACCATCATCTAAGTACCAAGCTTGAAGAGAGAGACATAAGGAGTCTCTAATCTTACGCACCAACGGATGTAGCACCAAGGCAAAAAGGAGAGGTCCAAGTGGATCACCTTGTTGCACTCCTTGATGCGACCATAGAGTGTGTTCCCCATAATATAATCTGGCGGGGCTAGAGTATCAAAATTCGACCCAACACGATATGGTAGGACAGTGGAGGCGAACCTCTTGTAACATAATCTCACGATCCACCAAATTGAAGGCGTTTTTGAAATCCACCAACAACATTGAAAGACCTGCCTCATCTCCACGGTCTTCAATAAACCGATCTACGGCATGAAGAATAGCCTCCCCACCTCTAGAAACTCCAACTCCAAACTACAAATCATTCAAGTAACCATCTAAGGAATGGCCAATCATAGAAGCACTCACCTTGGAGACTAAACGCCTCTAGACAGTCCCTACAGAACAAGCCGCAATATATCCCAAACCGCAAACCAAATTGTTCGACCCACCACAGAGCATTCTCAAACCGTAATCAACCTTTAGAGACAAACCGCAATTAGTTTTTAAGGCAAACCGCAATTCCCAATCCAAAACCCGGGGCAACTCGCAATACAACCCAAACCGCAAGTAAAGTTGGACAAAACGCAATGTCCTAAAACAACAAGGAAAAAATGCAGGACGAAAAAGACAAAACACACAACCTACTTAATACGCAACCTTCATAAACGGAGCTCCTCAAAACACAAACTCAGCCAGGGCAAAACGTAAAACAAAATAAACAAAACGCATTTTTGTCTATTCAAAACGCAAACTATTTTTATCCAAAGCATGGGGCCCACCAAGAGAAAGAAACCTGTTTTTTTATCTAAAATGCAAGCAATTTTTTATCCAAAACGCAAGCTATTTTTATCCAAAAAGCAATGTCATAAAGCCTGGGGTCCACCAAGAGAAAGAAAACTGTTTGTATCCAAAGGACAAAACCACCTTCTTCAACAAACAACCAACAACCAGGAAAAGGAAAACCAATTAGGAAAAGGAAGAAAAGGATCCACCAAGAAAGAGGATCAAAAGAAAACAACAAGATTTGGAGAATCAAACCCCAACAAAGAATAGGAAGGGACGATCAAAAAAAAGAGAGGGACAAAACGAAAACCCAAAAAACACAAAACGCATAAATAAAGAGGGACAAAAGAGACAACGAACACAAACAAAACGAAAATCCAACATAGGGTTGGATCACAGATACCAGGGCGAGGACGAGGCGGGATCAAAGAGATCACAGTGAATCACCAACATCGCCACACACACAACTAAGTTTGATGTTGATGATTATTTATTATTATTATTATTATTATTATTATTATTATTATTATTATTATTATTATTATTATTACTACTACTACTACTACTACTACTACTACTACTACTACTATTATTTATTATTATTATTATTACTGTTACTACTACTAAATTGATTATAATACTAAAAACTATGTATATGTATGGGTCATAATTAACAAGATAAAACACGGGTTATTGAGATCTGCAAATAAATGATCTTTTAAATGTAACAATCGTTATAATATTTTTATAAAATTAACTTAACTTCCCTCTATACTAAAACACATGTGCACATGGGATTATAACACATGTATACACGGATATTCCTAAACTGACTCATATTCAAACTTCGTTAGTACAATTTATGTCAAAGCCACCATGCGCGCATGAGGGTTTAAAACTAGTATTATATATGTATGTAATATAAATAAAATGGTTAATGCCACAAAATATCAACATAAATTTTGTAATTGTCTATTTTAGTAATCAGAGTAAATGACATAACTCGTCCCTGTGGTTGTATAGAAATTGGTTGTTTCGTCCTAGAACACAAAAAATTACACCATTGGTCTCTGTGGTTGTCCCAATTGAGTTGACCGGTCCTTTGATCTTTTAATCGACCAATTGGACATTAACTTAGACTAACGGTAGAGGAAATTTCATCTATTCGCATATGATATACCTCAGGTTCTTCACTTATAATTTTCGTTTTATTACATCGATCGTCCCCCTCCTTCTTCACCTCTCCCACACACATGGAATCATTTGATGAAGCAGCACAATACGGTAAGAACATAGCACATATAGGAAATTTCAAAGAAGTAGAGGTGGATAGGGATGATGAAATAGAAGAAGATAGTGACATAACTGGTAGTGATTCAGAGGATTTGGATAATGATCCAAAGCATGATGAAGCGTTTGATGATGATGAGCATATACTTGAAGATGTTGCTTTAAGTAACTCTAGTTTCAATGTCAATCCAGACCCTAAACATGATTTAGGTATAAACAAATGGATAACAACATATCATACCTCGACATAATCTCACCAATGTATGGTTATTCCCTCCACTTCCTATAATGGTACTAAACAAATTTATCAATGCCATGTTTTCAAACAAGTTTATTAAAATTTCAAATCTTTCCTTTATCACGTAAGCGACTAACACAAATTTAACCTCGAGGACGAGGTTCCCATAAGGAGTAGGTACTGTAACAACCCACAAAATTTCCAAGTCATTAATTGTAAACACGAACTAATTCATTTTGAAAGTTTATTTAACCATTTCTATCGCGGTAATTTTTTTATTTAAACAATATAACAATGAAGGATATTCGTCAACCAACTATGTGACGTGACTCTCATACCAATATAACGGGCTCATACGCGTGTCAACACCAATATAACTATGTATATGTCAAGTAAAACATTTCTATCATACGTTATTCCCTTTTAACGTACCATTTAAACGTTTTAACGTAACAGATTTAAATATAATCAATACTCCCAACGGTTAATTTTAATGCATTCTTATACTCCATAATGTACTACAAAAATTTAAATATTACTTTCTCTCACTTTTTGTATTTCTTTTATTATATGAACCTAAACTATGTATAGTTACTCTAAGTAATTAATTACTAAACAATAAATATTTTAAATACCCAATACTACACAAAATGCAGTTACTATTTTTTTTATACTCATATATTATTTTAATATGTATGCGCCATCCTACTTCTCCTCCTTATAGTGTGTTTATTGCTTATTTTAAAACCATGCTTATACTAAATCTTTAACAAGTTATTTTATTAGATAATGCCTAAATTCATTGGTTACTAGACACATGAGGAGACAAGATGAGACTTGACCATTCTCCCTGTTTCTTTCTTTCGGCTTAACAAACCAAGCACCACTCTCACTATATTTTTTATTTTACTAAACTAAGTATGTAGAGCTCAATAAACAAATATACAACCCATAACTTGGTCCCTTTCTCCTTCCCTTTTGCAGCCATCAACGAACACCCCTCTTTACTATAATAAGGCTCATTCTTGGTAGTAAGATTAATACACAATTGTCAAGTCCAACACCAACACAACAATTCCCTATATATATATTTTTTATTACATGCTAGTTCTAGATGTCCTTTTATAATATATAAGCCATACATTTGATTTGAAATAGAAGAGAACTAGTATGAATGCATTATTGTGTTTCCTTTTTTTGTTTTTTGTTGAGCATGTGTCTGCCAAAGCAAACCCCCGCCACACTCTTTTTTTTTGTTTAATCATCTAATAACTATTAAACCATATTTTTATTTTCCTATATAAAGAGTCTTTATACCTCATTTCAATGCATGGAAAACTCAAGCATACACTCACTCACTCATAAGAAATTGGCTAGGAGATGAAAGCAAGGAAGAAGTATTAGTTTGCTAGTTCAAGTATTGATAAGTAACTACTTGGGTTTAAATTCTGGTTTTGGTTCTTACTAGTCCATTCGATTCGTAAATCACTTACCATCTTTAAGGGAAGTAAAGGGTTTTTGAAAGCAAATATAAGGTTTTGGAAGCCAAAAGGAATCAGGTCTTTATATTGGAAGCATAATGGGTTGTGTTTCGAGTCACTCACGAGTTCTAAGTCGTTGGTCTATGTTCATTCTCTCGTACACTTCGCCTTGTAAAGAAACTGTGGAAAACTAGAAGGGGGTTGAATAGTTTTACTAATTAAAACTTCATTTTAAAACATTTAGATCAACTTATGTTAATCTATTTGGTTGTTTATGCTGGAAGTTGATAGATAGATATATAAACGTGTAATGAAAGATAAAGAGTAAGAAGCACATCACCACAACACAAGTATTTATAGTGGTTCGGCTACAAGGACACCTTCCTTGCCCTACTCCACTCCCCGAGTCACCTACTCGAGAGTTCGTAATCACTACACGACACCAACTCCTTATGGCGGAGAAGCCTTCACTACGTCGCCTACTCTTTTTCCGGTACTAGGCTAACCACCGGGTTCTTTCACACCAAGGTGAACCACACCTACCACAACGTCGCCTACCCTTTAATAGGTACTAGGCTAAGTACCTAGTTCCATTACTATGGAGGAACTACTACCCAACACAACACAACACCTAATCCCAAGGAGACCCACTCCTTATTACAACACCATCAAGGATATCACCATCCTTGGAAATAAACTAATACTATATGTATAACGATGCACCTCATCAATTATACGACCTAGGCATTCTTCCCTAATGTCACTTGATTTGATTCCTAGGCATCCTTCACTAATGCCTTTGACACAACGCTTGGCACCTTTCACTAATGCCTTCGTCTTGACACCTTTAGCATTCTTCACTAATGCTTTTGACACGGACGTTAAGCATCTTTCACTAATGCAAGCCAAAAGGAAGAAATGGCTCACTATTTATAGAGGAGAAATGCTTACTGTTCCCCGGATCCCACGGATCCCTCCCACAAGGGATCCGTCTAGTGTAATCCTAGGGATCCGTAGGACGCTCCTCTTTGCCCATGGGTATTTTGGTTATGGGTCATGGGTCATGGGTTATGGGTTGATCCATGGGTTTCTTATTAGATACAATGTATCTCATGAGTGCAATGTACCTAGTCAAATGGGTATGGGTCAATACCATGGGTTATGGATATTTTCCATGGGTTGTAGTTTTTACCCATTTATATAATATATACTGGTTGTGTATATATTTTTTCCAATATGTAAACAATAGTTGTTGTACATATATATTACTAAATCATAAAAACACTTATACTTGTTTTAGTGTTTTATGTGAAAACGTAAGTGTGTTAGAAAACTATTGGCTCAAACTATTTACGTATTTTATTTGTTTCGTTAAAATGATTTTACGTTTGTTATCGACAAAAAACATTAGAAGATTGTAAAATATAAATAAACATTTTTATGGCTTATTTGTATTAACAATCTCCCCCTTTTTGTTGATGATAAAACATAAAATTATTTTAAGTAAAAACTAAAATTCGTAAAAGTTTGAATTGTAGTTTTTACTCTCTTCTCCCCCTTTTTGTCGAAACAAAAAGAGCGTCGTAAAGAAACTAACACAAAATTTTAAGAAAAACATGTAAAAAGAGAAGATGTAAAGTGAGTAAGTGACGGGAATGGTTCTCGTCTTAAGTCCCCCTTGTCAAGTAAATATAAACGAATAAGCTAACGAATTGCAATTTTGTTTGCAAGTGGTTTCGTCCTTGTGACGATAAATGCTCCCCCTTGAAGATTGCAACTTTGCAATGGGGTGTCATGAAGAGTAATCCAAATAAGGATTAAGTTGCAAATGGTTTTGCAATGTATAGTTTGACACAAAGCCCCCCTAGCTTAGGGTGTCAAGTTCTTCATGTGTATTTTGAAAATCTACAAAATATAGGTTAGAAAACAAGAGTATAGTGCATAATTTCCTTCAAATAAGACTCAAGTTAGTAGTAAATTGTTCTTCTGTACCACGGTTCCCTTTGTGGAGGGATCCGTCTAGGCATTTTGGAGGGATCCGTCTATCTGGTGACAGGTTTATTCAGCAGAGATGATATATCAAGCAATGCTAAATATAGGATCGAGATATGTATACAACCAACAAACATATACTCAAATAAATATGGCAAGTAAGTTATCATTCAATAAAACAAAGAGATAATCAATAAATCTCTTAAAACTAAGAGAATGATCAAGCCATACATTTTCTACTAATACGTTATTAAAGCCTAGAATGCAACAAAGTGCTCGAGTCTAAGGATGAGTAGACTTGTTGATTTGGTCCAATCTTTCAAGAAGATGATTAAACATGAAATGTAACTCATTTCGTACTTCTTGAACAAGTCCTTGGGTGATTAGACAATTTGGGCAGTTATTGTCTTGATTGGGAACCGGAGGAAAATGGATGTTTTGAGGAGGCTCTACAAATGATTGTGGGGTTTCATTTTGAGGTGTGGGATGAGGTTCTACTAAAGGTGAGGGTGGTGGTAGTGGAAATTCCTCCATATGATCATGTCCATGATTGTTCCTTGTTTCCTATGATGGACTACTCGGTGTTGTGGGTGGTTTCCTATTTAACGAGAAAGTTGGTGAGTGGGAGGTTCTCGGTGGTGAATGCTCTAATGAATAGAGATTTGGGTGTGGAAGAGGTTCATTAAATGAGTGTGGTCCATGCTCAAAGAATGAAGGCTTAGATGGCTACCTAGAACTAGCTATGTTTGGTTTTGAGCTAGATGACCCTTTTTCTAGCCCAAAAGGTTTGATGCTAATCCTTGCGGTTCTCTTAGCAATTGTTGAATGAGTTTGTTGAGGTGGGATTCTAGCATTGTTATCTCTTATGGGAGATGATTCGGTGGATGAAATTTCATGGATCATATGACCCTTTCTTTTGGATGAGCCTTTGGTTGAGGAGTTGTTGCTAAGAGCTTTGGTCATGGTGATGATAAGGATGCTATATGAGCTTCTAGTTGCTGATTTTTGAAAGCTAGGTGGGAGTGATGCCTTAACCTTTAAGAGTGTTTGGTTTATAAAGGGTAATTTGAATTAGGGAATTTAATTCTTGGCCATTAAGAGGATTAAACATGCACTTAGGATATTGATCAGCTCTAGGGAGATAATAAATGAAAGCTAAAAGTGGTTAGATAACCAAAAGGTGGCTTAAAATTGAAGAGGGAAGCTGATTTAAGCTTTCTACAGCCACGGATCCCGTAGATCCCTCTCACCAGGGATCCGGCTGGTTATAAACCAGGGATCCGTCTGTCAGACAGATTCTAGGTGAAATAATTATGCTTTTTGAAAGGTCCAGTACCTATGTATCTTAAGGTTTTGACTTAATTTGGAAGTCTTGAGTGGTGGATGTCTTAATTGCTCAACCATAAGGGGTGATGGTGCTTAATGATGGTTTTAGGTAGGAAAGTACACTTTAGATAGTCTAACTAAGTGCTTGAGAAAGATACCATTTGTATTGAGATGAAAAGATGGTGGAATTTAGTCCTAAAAGTCAGATGATGCCTCAAGAAAAATTTACTAAAATCTTAAAAAATAAAGAAAACTGAAAAACTAGTTTTGAGCCTAATTTTGAGTCAAAAGTGATTAAAGCCAATTTGCTAAAATTGATGGATATATCAAACTAAGTGTTATGAGATGTGATAAATAATGTGTGAGCGTTGGAGCGGAAATATGGTGAGTTTTGATGAGTTGATAAATCAAAAACACTTTGAAATATATCCTAGGTAAGCCATGGGTGAGTGTGAGGCTTTCAAATATTTGAGGAAGACTTAGTTGGCTCTAATGTCTTATGTTTGACTAGTGTGAGGTGATCTAGTGAGCTATTTTGATGTAAGAATGTCTGTATTGCTCATCTGTAGTCACGGATCCCACGGTTCCCTTCTGGGTGGGATCCGACTAGTTATATTGCTGGGATCCGCCTACTGCAGATCAGAAGGCTTCCAGCAAAAGTGCAATTTTGCACTCATAGCAAAGCGTTTCTCCTAGTTGTTTCTACAAAGACTAAATGTAAGGACACATCAAGTATAATGCATAGCACATGTGGGGGGACTAAAGGTACTTAAAGATGAGTGACGACGACTACTTGAAGAAGTCGTAAAATCTCATCCTACACGTTCCTAAGTTAAGTTTGTTTAATGCCAAGTTATGGCAATAGATACATACTACATCCTACACTACATAAGTATTTGTTTAGGAGTTACAACCCATTGTTTCAAATTGTTTTCACAAATTAAGGTCCTATGACCTTACCTTACTCCTCCACCACTTCCCGTCTTCACCCCTCATCCACTCTTTATCACACCATCTCTACTTCTTTTTCTTCAAGAAGTTGGCGAAGCACTTGAAGATTCCCTTGGTTTGTTGCCATTCGGGTGATGGGCTAGGAATGTCCGGCAATTGGTTGATGTAATCCAAGGGGTCGAGATCGGTATTTCCGAGTGGGTTGCTATTACCTTCTCCTTCTCTTTGCCTCTCCCTTTCATCCGAAGAATCCGTGGGTGGGTGAGGCCTTTTGCCTTCCACCATAAACCTTGTAGTTCTACCCTCGGTCAATGATACCATAACTTTGTTGCAAAAGCTATGATCATAGGATTGCGGATAAGGATCTAATGCAAAGATGAATTTAGCAAGACGGGTTAGGAGCATTGCGTACGAGAGCACCATTTTGTCCATGCTTCTTACACTTTCCATTCTCTTAATCATGTAGTAAGCAAGGTTGAAGCGAGTCTCGGTTACTAGGCAATAGATCATGAAACTTAGACATGCGTTGGGGTGATCCTTGTTTCCTACTAGGCACAACACATTCTCCCTTACCACATTTTCCCATTTCCTATACAATGCGTACATCTCGGAGAGCTCCATTTGGAAAGGATCCCTATAGATCACTTTCGAATTCCTAGTGACCCTTGAAAGGGATGCTCTTGGAATGTACACGGTGTCCCTCACCGTTGTTGCTTCCGGGATTAACATGTTATAGATTTCATGATGATCAACCATAGCGTGTAACTCTTCCAAAGACCACTCATTAGAATACATGAAAACACCTTGATATGGAACCCCTACTATTCTTCCGAACTCCACAAGCGAAAGAGTGTACTCATGCTCATTTATGATGAAGACAATTGAGATGGACCCATCATCATTTCTAACTATCCTCATTGTCTTGTAGAACTCAAGTACGAAAACCGGGCAAATTTGTTCGTTTATGTCCAATAAACAATAAAAGCCAATGGCCCCAAAAACTTGTCTTATGTCGGTGTTAGCAAGAAATGATGGATCTACTACTCGACCTTCGTGAGAAAATCTCTTTTCGAGCATTTTAAAGGCTTTCCTATCTTCCGGGCTAGATCCATCTTTCCTATGGTACATTGGTATGTAATGAGCGGTATCTTAATAGTCTTGTCGTCGGTTACTTGGCATGATTGTTCCTTGATGAGTGTCTAAATACTCATCATTTTTGTACTGTTTAAACTGCTAAAACATCTGAAAACACTCAGAAACGCATCAAAATGATAAAAATATCACAAACAAGTGTTTTATGTGTTTTAAATGCAAAAATATCAAAATCTGGTGAAAAACGTATCAAGTTTGCATAATTGGCAGTTTTAGTCCCCCAAGTTTGAAAAGTTGTCAAAAACAGTCCCTGGTAAATCTAAATAAAGAGAAATGTTATTCAAGGTCCCTGAAATATTCTAATTTGTCAAAAATGGTCCTTGAATAAATCTTTTGTAAAATGGCAGAAAAGGTCCCTGAACTTTGAAATTTGTCAAGTTTGGTCCCTGGAATTTTGAAAATGTCAAAACAAGTCCTTGTACTTTTGAAGCTTGTCAATATTGGTCCTTGTATTAACTTTGAGAAAATTACAGGAATGGCCCCTCAAGTTTGGAAGAGTTACAAACCTAGTCCTTGCCTAAATAAGCCTTGTCAAAACAATTTAGACCCCTGCCATTATCTCTTTTTGAACCCCCTGCCAAAACTTATTTTGACCCCTTGGTCAAAATAAGTCAAATAACAGAATACGCGCCCCTTCACTGTTCACCTTCTTCCACCTCCTGCTTCCCCAGCTGTGCCTGCTCCATCCCAAGACCTTATCCCAAACATCTTTCTCCCCACTCATCATCACCCCTACAAACCCACCCCCCCCCTACTTGCCTGTTTTCAGAGCTAGTGGTTGAATTTTCCACTTCCCGCCAAAATGATAAAACCAGGCAATCCACTCATTACTCACCCATTGGTCCAATTGAGAGGTGGGATTCAATCAGAAAGCCACGTGGATGATATTTGGAGCATAAAAGAAGCAGAAGACAGAGAAGAAGAGCAAGTAGTTAATTTTCAATTTTCATGTATTTTCGTTTTTAATACCAATGTCTTAATTTAGCTTAAAAGTTGTAATTTCCAGTTTGAACACATCAATATTAAGTTGAAAAATCATTGTATCAAGTTTTTAAGAGTTAATTCAAGTTTGTGTTAAGTTCTAAATTTCATGGTTCACTGTTTCAAGATTAAACATCAAACTGCTATACCAAGCTTCAATAAGCTTATTTCTTAGTTAAAACCAGCTTATTCAAGCTTAATATAGCTTCTGTAAGCCTGGAGTTCAGTTTCAAATACAAAAGGTTGAAAGTCAACAAAAGTCAACTTAAAGAGCAAAATGGGTATGAAATGGATGCAGGGTGTTGCAGAGATGGTATTTGGAATGCTTTTGGGTATAAAGCTTTAGGGAAAGCTATAGGTTCTGTTCTCAGTATTCAAATCTCAGTTTGTGCTCAAATCATTCTTGTAAGCCATTTTGACCATTTTGGTAATTTACTGTATAAGGCAGTCATTAGCTCAATTTTCTGTTTGATCATGATCATTAGTTGTAGTTAAGCTAAACTAAACCTTAAAACAAGTTGTTAGTTCATTAGAACTTGTAGTTCATATAAATTTTATTTTCACAGTTAAAACAGCCTTGGTATAATTAGTTAGTTTAATGTTGTTAGAACTATTGTTTAAAACTCATTTAGCTTTAATATATCATAATATAAGGTCTGATATAGATAACATGGTTTAAATCAGTCATTAACTTTGAAAATCATCAAACCAGTTTCTTAAAGTAGTGTTTGGTTTTGTTCAGTTTGATGTGTTAAAAGCCAGTTGTGCTGTTGTTTGTTATTGATACATATCACAATAGTTTCTAATAACTCAGTTACCCATTAAAACAAGTCTTTGTTTGAAGTAAAGTCAAAATTCCAAATCCTACCCATTCATAGCTAACTGTTGGGATTTTTGAGTAGTCAAAATCATTTTATAAGCTTAAAAGTTATTAGTCTAGATTTAGATAATCTCATTACAGCCTATTACAACATAATAAGTCCATAGATTAAATCCTAAGTTCATTAAAGTCAACCTTGTAGTTCATCTTAAAAAGTCAAAAGTTTCTTAGTTGCAGTTTTTGAACCAAATAGAATAAGTTACATAGGGCTTAATATTAGTATTCTACACTTGAGCTTATAGGATATTAAAATATAGTTGCTTATCTGTACCTTAGTGTATTTCATATTTTCTAGTTAGCTTATTCACTAGCTTAATTCTCTGTTTCTTTTGAGACCCCTGTTCAAAATGTGCCCTGTGCACAGGATTGGTACCCAACTTCATAAGCTCTCAAAAAGCTTATTAGCTAGCTTAATTCTGTGAAACTTAGCTTTTTGAGAAGCCAACCTAGCTGTCTCAAAGTTCCAAGTATCATTTTTCCATTTTGAGCTTATTTGTTAGGCCTGCAATTGCTTATTAAATCTGTCCATTTTTACTAAATGTATCAGTTGGTCAGAGTTGATCAGTTTTTCAAGAGCTTCTTAAAAGCTCATTAGTATAAGCTAATCTTTGTACTTTAGCTTTTTGGAAAGCCTAACTGGTGATCTTGTCAAATCCAAAGCTGGTTTTCAATTTTTAGCTTATTACATAGCTTAAAAGTAGCTTATAAAGTACCTAGAAAACTATTAGTGTACTGTGTAAATCAGTTAAGTGCTTATTTGAATTTATAAGTGCTTATTAGTATTCTTTGTGCTCATTCAGTGTTCAAACTAGCTTAATTACATTAGCTCAACTTATTTCCTTCAACTTGTGCTTGTTCAATAGCTTAAAAAGCCATTTTTAGCTTAACTTGTGCTTATTTCCAAAGAAAAAGCAAACTGTTGTGATTTTTGAGCTTATTCAGTGCTTATCAGTGATATTTGTTAAAAGTCACAATTATAAAAAGTGCTTATCTTCATGGTCTTAACAAGTTTGTAAAAAGAAAAATCGAAAAAAAAAATAATTAGCAAAAAGGGGGTAGGCAGGCTCGAACCTGAGACCTCCCCCTTTGTGAAGGTGATAAGTGGTGTACCTGGAACCATTGCGCCCTTGGGACTTTTCTGTTATTTCCTTGCACGTTTATTCTCTTATATACATATTGGCCAGTTTAGCTTATTTAGTTCTTAGCTTATTTGTAGCTTATTCGAAATACCTTTTTCAGTTTTTGTATTTTTTATAAAAGTGTATTAGTATTAAGTATTTTCTATAAAAGTTTCAGATTTTTCTCGTTATTTTTAGTATTTTTAATCAATTAATTAGTGTTTTATAGTAATTAAATCATAATAAAAAATATAAAAGTCAAAAAAATATAAATCTTTTTTCTAAAAATTTCTTTTATCATATAGTAAGTAAAAAAATTAGTTGTACACTCGTAGGCCTTTTATTTCATTAATTTTACGTTTTTGCTTGCGCTCCAGCGTAATTTTTGCAAATAACGTACGTTTCCATTTTAAGTAACGTTTTTAGATAATTTGAGTTTACGTTTTAGTTAAGATAGTTAATTTAAGTCATTTTATTTTATAAAATCACAAAAACATCATTGTAAAAATAGTGATAGCGTTTATTTAATAGATTTTACCTTTTTAATTTTCTTAATTTGCATTTAAGTCGCTATAATTTGCAAATCTTTTCTTTAGGTAAATTTCCATCGATATCCTTACTGATCACTATCCTTAGTGATCATTCTACCATCTGATCAAGTGTTAAACACCAGTCAACCTCCGTGGGACTTAACGACCCGGGAATCCACTGTATTCTCCTGGACTTCATTGAGTTCGTGTGTGAACTGTTTTAAGTTTGTTACGGTTTGCCATTCACAAGTGGCGGATTTGCGTGATAAAACTTGACGGTTTTGCGCGAATCAAATTTTGGCGCCGCTGCCGGGGAGGCTGTAAGCGTGTTCTAAAACATTTTTCAGACCCGTACTTGCACATATACCACAGTTTGTAAAAAGTTTTTGTAAAGTTATAAACAAAATCAAAAAGTTCATTAACACTTTTCCTAAAGTGTTAAAAACCCAAAAACAATATAAAACAACAAAACAATCGTAACGTTTTCTGTCTTGTGTTTCTTTTAAGGTGATTCTTAAAGAGATACGATTTGGTTAAACGGGACGATACCAAAAATATTTCCCAAAAGTTTTTAAACCCCATCTGCACAAATCTGTACCTACGTCTTTTCAGTGGTACTTAATATACATAAAAATCAACCACCGCAAATCAAGGCAGTGCACTACCTAACTGGGGGTGCGACCATAATAAGTTCCCGAACATCAGATTTAAAACTTGCCTTTGTGTCACTTGTGATTTGGTGTACCTTTTTCAAAGAAGCCATTTCATTTGTGATTATTGGTTAAGTTCACTTGTGTTTTGCCTCATTTGTTTTGAAAACTGATTTTTATACTTAGTGCATGCGCACTCGTTCTTCCAGTTCTACAAGTCCATTGTCAGAACTTGGAAAGATTCCTCGAAGACGTAGAGGACGTTCTGCTCCATCAGCTGTGACTGAGGAACGTCTACCACCTCCACCACCTGCCGTAATGGCAGAAGACAAGCCGATGAACGAGCTTCTCCAAGCACCCATCGAGGGTTACGGAGATGCCATTGTTGTCCCAGCCATCGTGGCTGACACTTTTGAGCTCAAAACCGGGTTACTTAATCTGGTAACCCAAAGCCAATTCTATGGTTTTGAGCGGGATGATCCTCATGCACACATTCGATGGTTTAACAAGATTGCATCTACCATCAAGTATAAGAATGTCCCACATGAAGCTATCAAGCTTCTTCTGTTCCCATTCTCTCTAGAGGGACAAGCCCGGAATTGGCTTGAGAAACAACCCCCTCGTTCTATTGAGACATGGGAAGATCTAGTCACCAAGTTTGTGAACGAATTCTATCCTCCATCCCGAACCACAAGTCTTAAGAATGAGATAATGAAATTTTCTCAGAGATTTGATGAATCATTCGGGGAGGCATGGGATCGTTACAAAGAGTTGCTTCGCAAGTGTCCGCATCACGGTTTTACCGAATTAATGCAAATGGATACTTTCTACAATGGTCTCAATCAGGCTAATCAAGACTCTTTGAATGCCTCCGCGGGAGGTAATTTCCTGAGCAAGACCACCAAAGAGGCCTTGCAGATCATTGAGAACAAATCTCAGGTCCGTCCTTTCAGAGCAAAGACATATCAGTCTAATGCTGGACCTTCTTCTTCTTCATCCCCAGTGAGTACATCTAGCACCGATGCTAAGATTGATAAACTCACAGACATTGTTCAGGCTTTGGTTCTTGCTAACCAAAAGAAAGTCACCTTCACTCAGACACCAACACATGCTGAAGTGAAGAAAGTTGAGAGTTGTGTCACTTGTGGTGGTCCTCACGCTTACTACAATTGTACTGCCACCGATGGTAGTCCTTTTGAAGCAAATGCTCTAGCCGGTAGTTCACAGCAAGGAGGTAATCAATACCGTCCTCAGAATGAACCAAACTACCGTGCTAACACTTATCAGGCACCACCCGGTTTCAACCAGAATCCTAACCGGAATCAGAACCAACAAAGAATGAACCAAGGTTATCAAAACCAAGGTAATTTCTATTCCGGACCCAATCAAGGTTTCCAACAACAAGGAAATCTTAATCAAAACACTTACAACCGAGGGAATCAATTTCAGGGGAATATGAACCCTAATCAAGGGAATTCTGGCTATAACCAGAACATACGGCCTCAAATTGTTCCTCCTCCACCTCCTCCTGTGGCAACATCTGATGAGCTTTTAAGGCAATTTATGAAGACTCAAGAGGAGACAAACAGGTTGTTGGTCAGTCAGATCGCTGAATTAAAGAAGTCTTTAAATGATCGACCCTCGGGCTCAGGTACTTTACCTAGCAACACGATCGCTAATCCGAGGGGCGATGCAAAGGCGATCACGACCAGAAGTGGTGTTTCGTATGATGGACCTGCTGTTCCTACTACCTCTTCTTCTTCTCTCCCGAAGGTAGTGGAAAGTGAACCTGAGGTGACAACGGACAAGGAACTTCCTACTAATAACGGAAGTCCCAGCACTGTCCATCCTCAGGTTGTCTAGAAACCAAAATCCAATCCAGGAGTTGTTTTTGAACCTCCTGTAGCTCCCATTGGAAAATCCAAATCTTCTATCCCTTACCCATCACGTTTACATGAGCAAAAGCTCCGCGAGAAAGCTGGTCATCAAATGGAAAAATTCTTTCAAATTTTCCAAGAACTTCATTTTGACATAAGCTTCGCGGATGCTATCATGTTGATGCCCAAGTTTGCATCAACTCTCAAACACATGTTAAGCAATAAGGAAAAGCTGTTTGAAATGGCTAAAACTCCTCTCAACGAGAACTGCTCTGCAGTTATCTTGAAGAAGCTTCCCGAGAAGCTCGGAGATCCTGGAAAGTTCCTTTTACCTTGTGTATTTCCAGGGATGGTTGAATGCTTTGCCTTGGCTGATCTTGGTGCAAGCATAAACCTGATGCCTCATTCAGTATGGAAGAAACTTTCTCTTCCGGATCTTATTCCTACATGCATGACTCTCGAGCTTGCAGATCGTACAATATCCCGTCCTCTTGGAATTGCCGAGGACGTGTTTGTGAAAGTAGGAAAGTTCCATTTTCCGGCTGACTTTGTAGTCGTTGATTTCGATGCTGATCCACGGGTTCCTCTCATTGTTGGAAGAGGATTCCTGAGAACGGGCCGTGCTCTCATTGATGTATTTGAGCAAGAGATCACATTACGTGTTGGTAATGAAGCTGTCACTTTTAACCTTGATCAAACTTCGAGGTACTCTGCAAACTATGATTCTGAGTCGGTTAACCGAATCGATATCATTGATGTTGCTTCTGAAGAGTACTCTCAAGAAGTTCTTGGTTATTCTCATAATTCTGTGAGTGGGGATTCCACCACATCTTCTCAACCTATCATAGCCAATTCTACTCCTTCTCTCACTCCGTTTGAGGGAAGCGACTTCATCTTGGAAGAGATTGAAGCATACTTGGCTAGTGATTCTGTTCCATGGGAAATTGATCACGCTCCAATTGACATCGAGGGGGACATACTTCTCATTGAGAAAATGCTTAAAGATGATCACTCATCAACCCCTCGCTCTAGTGATGCAATTCCTGAAGAGATTAATCACCATGAGATTAATCCGGAGGGAGATATTCTTACTCTCGAGAAGTTGTTAAATCAGGACACTTCTCCTCCTCTCCCTCCCGTCAAACTTCATAACAAGGAAGTCAAGTCAGTTGAGAAAACTGAAGAATTTCCTGAAGTCGAACTTAAGGACTTACCGCCTCATCTTGAGTATGCATTTCTTGAGGGTGATGATAAATTGTCTGTCATTATTGCTCGAGATTTGAGTAAAGATGAAAAGACTGCTCTCATAAAGGTCTTGAAGTCACACAAGCAAGCAATTGCTTGGAAACTCTCCGACATTAAGGGTATTAACCCTGAATTTTGTACTCACAAAATCTTGATGGAGGATGACTTCAAGCCAGCAGTTCAACATCAGAGAAGAGTAAATCCAAAAATCCATGATGTTATCAAACAGGAGGTTATCAAACTTCTTGATGCAGGATTGATTTACCCTATCTCAGATAGTCCTTGGGTTAGCCCGATTCACTGTGTTCCAAAAAAGGGTGGCATAACTGTTGTCACAAATGAAGAAAACGAGTTAATTCCAACTCGATTGGTTACGGGATGGCGTGTCTGTATTGACTATCGTAAGTTGAATGACGCCACCCGTAAAGACCATTTTCCTCTACCCTTCATGGACCAGATGCTTGAGAGATTAGCAGGGAATGAGTACTATTGTTTCCTTGATGGTTTCTCGGGTTACTTTCAGATCCCCATTGATCCACAGGATCAAGAGAAGACCACATTCACCTGCCCATACGGGACTTTTGCCTACAAACGTATGCCTTTTGGCTTATGTAACGCTCCAGGCACGTTCCAACGTTGTATGATGGCCATATTCCACGACATGATCGGGGAAACAATGGAGGTGTTTATGGATGACTTCTCAGTCATCGGGGATTCATTTCAGACTTGTCTCTCCCACTTAGACAAAATGCTTAAACGGTGTGAAGACACCAATCTATGTCTAAACTGGGAGAAGAGCCACTTTATGGTCAAAGAGGGCATAGTCCTTGGCCATAAGATTTCCAAAAATGGGATGGAGGTAGATAGAGCAAAAGTTGATGTTATTGCTAAACTACCTCATCCTACTACCGTCAAAGGTATTAGGAGTTTTCTTGGTCATGCCGGGTTTTATCGTAGATTCATACAGGATTTTTCTAAAATCGCTCGGCCTATGACCCATCTTCTTGAAAAAGAAGCTCCTTTTATCTTCTCTCCTGAGTGCATCGAAGCTTTTGAAACACTGAAGAAAAAGCTTACAGAAGCACCCATTCTAGTTGCCCCCGACTGGGATTTACCCTTCGAGCTCATGTGCGATGCAAGTGATTTTGCTATCGGTGCAGTCTTGGGGCAACGCAAAACAAAGCATTTTCAGCCTATACACTACGCAAGTAAGACTATGACTGAAGCTCAAACCCACTACACCACTACAGAAAAAGAACTATTAGCTGTGGTGTATGCGTTTGAGAAATTTCGGCCATACCTCATCTTGACCAAATGCGTAGTGTATACGGATCACTCGGCTCTTAAATATCTCTTTGCAAAACAAGATGCAAAGCCGAGATTGCTCCGTTGGGTTCTCCTCCTCCAGGAATTTGATATCATTATACGTGATAAAAAAGGAGCTGAGAACCTAGCTGCTGATCATCTATCCCGATTAGAGAACCCTCACCAGGATGTGTTTGAAAAGAAGGAAATAAATGAAACATTTCCTCTCGAAACACTCAATGCGGTTTCTTTTCGTGGAGACTCTACTACCCCATGGTTTGCTGACTTCGCAAATTACCATGCGGGTAACTTCATAGTGAAAGGGATGTCGTCCCAACAGAAGAACAAGTTCTTCAAGGATGTTAAACATTACTTCTGGGACGACCCTTTCTTGTTTAAAATTTGCGCGGATCAAGTCATCAGGCGATGTGTATATGGTCAGGAAGCTATTGACATTCTCAAAGCTTGCCATGCTGGACCTACTGGGGGACATCATAGCCCCAACTACACCGCCAAGAAGGTGTTTGATTCCGGATTCTATTGGCCCACGATCTATAAGGATGCCCATGAATTCGTCAAAGCCTGTGACGCTTGTCAACGTCACGGGAATATCTCACAAAGGAATGAAATGCCACAAAACGCCATTCAAGTGTGTGAGATATTTGACATCTGGGGCATTGACTTTATGGGGCCATTCCCTTCTTCTCGCGGTAATAAGTACATACTCGTGGCCGTTGACTACTTGTCAAAATGGGTTGAAGCCAAGGCTTTGCACACCAACGATGCCCGAGTTGTAGTGAAATTCTTAAAATCCTTGTTTGCTAGGTTTGGAACTCCACGAGCCATAATCAGTGATCGTGGTACGCATTTCTGCAATGACCAATTTGAAAGAGTCATGCAGAAGTATGGTGTTACTCACCGTCTCTCTACTGCGTACCACCCCCAAACTAGTGGGCAAGTGGAAGTTTCAAACCGAGGGATAAAAAGAATTCTGGAGAGGACGGTTGGCGAAAACCGTACCTCTTGGTCGGATAAGCTAGATGACGCACTCTGGGCCTTCCGTACAGCTTACAAAACACCCATCGGGTGCACTCCATACAAGCTGGTATACGGGAAGGCATGTCATCTACCTGTTGAGTTAGAGCACAAGGCATACTGGGCCTTGAAGCATGCCAACTTTGATATTCAGACTGCTGGTGATCACCGGAAAGTTCAAATGAATGAATTAAATGAACTCCGTGATCAAGCTTACGAGAACTCTTTGATCTATAAAGAAAAGACAAAGAAGATTCATGACTCAAAGATCAAAAACCGCGTTTTCAACGTTGGTGATCGAGTCCTTCTTTTTAATTCAAGATTGAAGATTTTCTCGGGAAAGCTTAAATCCCGCTGGTTTGGACCATTTACTATCACTAAGGTTTATCCTTATGGTACCATTGAGTTATCTCAACCCGATGGTCCTGACTTTAAAGTGAATGGTCATCGGTTGAAGCATTACTTTGGAGAGGACATTCCTCCTGTGATTGTCCCGGATCTTCAAACTTTCCCCATGAACCAATGAATGCGGGGATCGAGTCAAGCTAGCGACTCGGGTATCAAAAACAGTAGCATGTTACATGGGTTTTCACCCGTGTGTACCACCCTAGTGTGGGGGGGTTGCCCCACATCTTGTGTATATAAGAATGTTTGAAAAAAAAAAAAAAAAAAAAAAAAAAAAAAAAAAAAATCCTTCCTAAATAATGGCCTTAGTATTTCCCTTTTACGTTCTATGTTTCGGCATAACCGCCGGTACTTTGAATATTGAGGGCAATATTCATTTCTAAGTGTGGGGGGGAATTCTCACGAATTTTATCATGTAATTATACCGCCTAATTCCCCCATTTTTGGCCAAAAATTTTTTTTGGAGTAAGTGTTTTACACTCACTCATTTGGTTATCAGTCCGCCTTGTCTAATAAACTAAAGGATTGGCTAATCCAGGAGCAAACGGCTCTTGGTAAAGATATCTCAAATCCGTTGACGGCTTGCAATTTGCCCAAAATTGTATGGTGTTCAGCTCACCATATCTTTAATTAGTGAAGAGTTGGCTAGCCCGCAAGTTTATGGCTTGTGGTAAAGGCAGTTGGAAAACCATAATTGGTAATCGACTCACCAAAGATATTTTATCTAAGAGTTGGCTAGTCCAGAAGCAAACGGCTTCTGGTAAAGACAAATCAAATCCGTTGAAAGCTGATGATTTGCTCAAAATCATTTGGTTATCAGTGTACCAAGGTTCTTACTTGAACTGAAACATTTGGCTACTCCAGAAGTAATGGCTTTTGGTAAAGAGATGAAATCCATTTATTTTTCTCAAATCATTGCTAGGGACTAGCAATATCTTAGTGTGGGGGATTGATGAGTGTCTAAATACTCATCATTTTTGTACTGTTTAAACTGCTAAAACATCTGAAAACACTCAGAAACGCATCAAAATGATAAAAATATCACAAACAAGTGTTTTATGTGTTTTAAATGCAAAAATATCAAAATCTGGTGAAAAACGTATCAAGTTTGCATAATTGGCAGTTTTAGTCCCCCAAGTTTGAAAAGTTGTCAAAAACAGTCCCTGGTAAATCTAAATAAAGAGAAATGTTATTCAAGGTCCCTGAAATATTCTAATTTGTCAAAAATGGTCCTTGAATAAATCTTTTGTAAAATGGCAGAAAAGGTCCCTGAACTTTGAAATTTGTCAAGTTTGGTCCCTGGAATTTTGAAAATGTCAAAACAAGTCCTTGTACTTTTGAAGCTTGTCAATATTGGTCCTTGTATTAACTTTGAGAAAATTACAGGAATGGCCCCTCAAGTTTGGAAGAGTTACAAACCTAGTCCTTGCCTAAATAAGCCTTGTCAAAACAATTTAGACCCCTGCCATTATCTCTTTTTGAACCCCCTGCCAAAACTTATTTTGACCCCTTGGTCAAAATAAGTCAAATAACAGAATACGCGCCCCTTCACTGTTCACCTTCTTCCACCTCCTGCTTCCCCAGCTGTGCCTGCTCCATCCCAAGACCTTATCCCAAACATCTTTCTCCCCACTCATCATCACCCCTACAAACCCACCCCCCCCCCTACTTGCCTGTTTTCAGAGCTAGTGGTTGAATTTTCCACTTCCCGCCAAAATGATAAAACCAGGCAATCCACTCATTACTCACCCATTGGTCCAATTGAGAGGTGGGATTCAATCAGAAAGCCACGTGGATGATATTTGGAGCATAAAAGAAGCAGAAGACAGAGAAGAAGAGCAAGTAGTTAATTTTCAATTTTCATGTATTTTCGTTTTTAATACCAATGTCTTAATTTAGCTTAAAAGTTGTAATTTCCAGTTTGAACACATCAATATTAAGTTGAAAAATCATTGTATCAAGTTTTTAAGAGTTAATTCAAGTTTGTGTTAAGTTCTAAATTTCATGGTTCACTGTTTCAAGATTAAACATCAAACTGCTATACCAAGCTTCAATAAGCTTATTTCTTAGTTAAAACCAGCTTATTCAAGCTTAATATAGCTTCTGTAAGCCTGGAGTTCAGTTTCAAATACAAAAGGTTGAAAGTCAACAAAAGTCAACTTAAAGAGCAAAATGGGTATGAAATGGATGCAGGGTGTTGCAGAGATGGTATTTGGAATGCTTTTGGGTATAAAGCTTTAGGGAAAGCTATAGGTTCTGTTCTCAGTATTCAAATCTCAGTTTGTGCTCAAATCATTCTTGTAAGCCATTTTGACCATTTTGGTAATTTACTGTATAAGGCAGTCATTAGCTCAATTTTCTGTTTGATCATGATCATTAGTTGTAGTTAAGCTAAACTAAACCTTAAAACAAGTTGTTAGTTCATTAGAACTTGTAGTTCATATAAATTTTATTTTCACAGTTAAAACAGCCTTGGTATAATTAGTTAGTTTAATGTTGTTAGAACTATTGTTTAAAACTCATTTAGCTTTAATATATCATAATATAAGGTCTGATATAGATAACATGGTTTAAATCAGTCATTAACTTTGAAAATCATCAAACCAGTTTCTTAAAGTAGTGTTTGGTTTTGTTCAGTTTGATGTGTTAAAAGCCAGTTGTGCTGTTGTTTGTTATTGATACATATCACAATAGTTTCTAATAACTCAGTTACCCATTAAAACAAGTCTTTGTTTGAAGTAAAGTCAAAATTCCAAATCCTACCCATTCATAGCTAACTGTTGGGATTTTTGAGTAGTCAAAATCATTTTATAAGCTTAAAAGTTATTAGTCTAGATTTAGATAATCTCATTACAGCCTATTACAACATAATAAGTCCATAGATTAAATCCTAAGTTCATTAAAGTCAACCTTGTAGTTCATCTTAAAAAGTCAAAAGTTTCTTAGTTGCAGTTTTTGAACCAAATAGAATAAGTTACATAGGGCTTAATATTAGTATTCTACACTTGAGCTTATAGGATATTAAAATATAGTTGCTTATCTGTACCTTAGTGTATTTCATATTTTCTAGTTAGCTTATTCACTAGCTTAATTCTCTGTTTCTTTTGAGACCCCTGTTCAAAATGTGCCCTGTGCACAGGATTGGTACCCAACTTCATAAGCTCTCAAAAAGCTTATTAGCTAGCTTAATTCTGTGAAACTTAGCTTTTTGAGAAGCCAACCTAGCTGTCTCAAAGTTCCAAGTATCATTTTTCCATTTTGAGCTTATTTGTTAGGCCTGCAATTGCTTATTAAATCTGTCCATTTTTACTAAATGTATCAGTTGGTCAGAGTTGATCAGTTTTTCAAGAGCTTCTTAAAAGCTCATTAGTATAAGCTAATCTTTGTACTTTAGCTTTTTGGAAAGCCTAACTGGTGATCTTGTCAAATCCAAAGCTGGTTTTCAATTTTTAGCTTATTACATAGCTTAAAAGTAGCTTATAAAGTACCTAGAAAACTATTAGTGTACTGTGTAAATCAGTTAAGTGCTTATTTGAATTTATAAGTGCTTATTAGTATTCTTTGTGCTCATTCAGTGTTCAAACTAGCTTAATTACATTAGCTCAACTTATTTCCTTCAACTTGTGCTTGTTCAATAGCTTAAAAAGCCATTTTTAGCTTAACTTGTGCTTATTTCCAAAGAAAAAGCAAACTGTTGTGATTTTTGAGCTTATTCAGTGCTTATCAGTGATATTTGTTAAAAGTCACAATTATAAAAAGTGCTTATCTTCATGGTCTTAACAAGTTTGTAAAAAGAAAAATCGAAAAAAAAAATAATTAGCAAAAAGGGGGTAGGCAGGCTCGAACCTGAGACCTCCCCCTTTGTGAAGGTGATAAGTGGTGTACCTGGAACCATTGCGCCCTTGGGACTTTTCTGTTATTTCCTTGCACGTTTATTCTCTTATATACATATTGGCCAGTTTAGCTTATTTAGTTCTTAGCTTATTTGTAGCTTATTCGAAATACCTTTTTCAGTTTTTGTATTTTTTATAAAAGTGTATTAGTATTAAGTATTTTCTATAAAAGTTTCAGATTTTTCTCGTTATTTTTAGTATTTTTAATCAATTAATTAGTGTTTTATAGTAATTAAATCATAATAAAAAATATAAAAGTCAAAAAAATATAAATCTTTTTTCTAAAAATTTCTTTTATCATATAGTAAGTAAAAAAATTAGTTGTACACTCGTAGGCCTTTTATTTCATTAATTTTACGTTTTTGCTTGCGCTCCAGCGTAATTTTTGCAAATAACGTACGTTTCCATTTTAAGTAACGTTTTTAGATAATTTGAGTTTACGTTTTAGTTAAGATAGTTAATTTAAGTCATTTTATTTTATAAAATCACAAAAACATCATTGTAAAAATAGTGATAGCGTTTATTTAATAGATTTTACCTTTTTAATTTTCTTAATTTGCATTTAAGTCGCTATAATTTGCAAATCTTTTCTTTAGGTAAATTTCCATCGATATCCTTACTGATCACTATCCTTAGTGATCATTCTACCATCTGATCAAGTGTTAAACACCAGTCAACCTCCGTGGGACTTAACGACCCGGGAATCCACTGTATTCTCCTGGACTTCATTGAGTTCGTGTGTGAACTGTTTTAAGTTTGTTACGGTTTGCCATTCACAAGTGGCGGATTTGCGTGATAAAACTTGACGGTTTTGCGCGAATCATTCCTAAACAACACAACCACAATGTGGTGTTAATTGAGAATAGTAACCTAAAGGGTTTGATCACAATTTTACTCAAATCATTTTTATTGAATTCAAGAAATGAGTTTAATTTGTATTAACAATGTTAATTCTTTGATTTGGATTATCTTAGAAAACAATGTGGTAACAAATTATGATAAACCCATTTGAACCCAACTTTTAAAAATGAAGAAATTATAATCCTAGAAATCAAGGAATTGAATTAACAATGTAGTGAAGATTATACTTACACAAGAGATTGTTATGCTTGAAGGAAATTATCAAATTGCTCCTGTGAACAGTAATTGGGTTTTTGTTCGTGAGTCTTTGAAGGGAAAGTGATTGTGGAACTTCCACAGTGATCATTACTAACTTATGCTGTCTTCTGTTCAAGGTTGTAAAAATCGCTAGGCGCTAGCGAGGCTGTCGGGTAGGGCCTAGCGATTAATCGGTTAGGCGGGGATTAATCGGATTGGAACTTTTATGGACAAAATTGTAAATTTAGATATTATATTATATTATATGTATGAGATAATCATAGTGCATCAAAGTTCAAATATTTTAAGTGTTCAAATATAAACATAATACATAATTCTTCAAAGTTCAAAGTCAAACATAGATATTACTCGGTTTGTTAACCATTTTTAAGCGATCTTTGACCGATTCTTAAGCGATTTTGTTGACCAATTTTAAGCGATTTTGTCCGATTAATCCGATTAGACCGATTTTGTCTGATTAATCGGTTTGTTGACCATTTTTAAGCGATCTTTGACCAAACCGATTAAATAGGCCGATTATGATAAATCAAGGCTCTTAGTGAGCGATCAGCGATTATGCGGGGATTAATCGGCCGCCTGGGCCGATATTTATAACAGAGCTTCTGTTGCACGGATCCCGCGGATTCCTCTCATTTGGGATCCGGCTAGTTCAAACTTAGGGATCCGGCATGACAGCAAAAATCAGTTTAAGCATTCCTTGATAACTTTGGTTTGGGAGTTCTAAAACGCCTAGAGTTTGATGTTTAAGCTCTATAACTTGTGATTTGAGTTTTTGACGGTTTAATACTAATCCTATTTGACGTGTTTCCCTTTTTAAGAATTGGTCACAATTCTTGGGAGATTTATCAAAGATTATAATAAAATCCCATTTTATCATAATATAAGAAGTTTCACACGGAAATTCATTTACATAGATGAAGTGTCAATTAATTCTTTTGTGATGGATAAGGATTAAGGTTATCGAATAACCAATATATCATTATTACGGGTTAGTAGTGTAGTCTATATAAATCAATCGAAGAATACTATTCTTGATGATGGCTTTGATATAGATAACTACTTAAGTAATTACTAATAGAGATTAATTATGCAACTAAGATTTTAGCAATAACAAAAACAAAAGTAAATTATTAACGATCATACCTTTGCTAAATATTCTTTTTAAAGAAAGACGTATTTAGATGAAATGCTTTGTGATCTTCTTGGAATCTCCAAATTCACGTGTGAGAAGAACAATGCTAAACATTCTTTTCGCGAAAGGGAATATTTAGATAGTTTCTTCATGATCTTCTTGGTAGGCCCAAATCCAAGTATGGAGAATACTTAACAAGGAAAGTGTTAGAACATTCTATCATTGTCCAACAATAAACATTATAATGATTTAAAACATGACTTGAAAAATCTTTCTTTGTAGTTTTCAAACATACACGGATCGTATCAAGTTTTTAAAGTACAACATACTCTAAGAAACTTAGTAACGAAGCTCTGATGCCAATTGTGGAAAACTAGAAGGGGGTTGAATAGTTTTACTAATTAAAACTTCATTTTAAAACATTTAGATCAACTTATGTTAATCTATTTGGTTGTTTATGTTGGACGTTGATAGATAGATATATAAACGTGTAATGAAAGATAAAGAGTAAGAAGCACATCACCACGACACAAGTATTTATAGTGGTTCAGCTACAAGGACACCTTCCTTGCCCTACTCCACTCCCCGAGTCACCTACTCGAGAGTTCGTAATCACTACACGACACCAACTCCTTATGGCGGAGAAGCCTTCACAACGTCGCCTACTCTTTTTCCGGTACTAGGCTAACCACCGGGTTCTTTCACACCAAGGTGAACCACACCTACCACAACGTCGCCTACCCTTTATTAGGTACTAGGCTAAGTACCTAGTTCCATTACTATGGAGGAACTAATACCCAACACAACACAACACCTAATCCCAAGGAGACCCACTCTTTATTACAACACCATCAAGGATATCACCATCCTTGGAAATAAACTAATACTATATGTATAACGATGCACCTCATCGATTATACGACCTAGGCATTCTTCCCTAATGCCATTTGATTTGATTCCTAGGCATCCTTCACTAATGCCTTTGACACAACGCTTGACATCTTTCACTAATGCCTTCGTCTTGACACCTTTAGCATTCTTCACTAATGCTTTTGACACGGATGTTAAGCATCTTTCACTAATGCTTTCGTCTTGACTCTTTCGGCATCCTTCACTAATGCCTTCAACACAACACATCTACGAAGGAAGAAAGAACTATCAACAAGAGAACCTCAGTTGTCTTGATGATGACGAAGCATGGCAACTCATGGACTTGAGCTTGCTCGACTTCAAGAAGTGGTGATCTCGCCTTTAAGAGGAACCTAGAGAATCACACAAAATAAAAGACAAACTATATAGAAAGATCCCTTAGGATCAGTGGTTAGAGAGTTACAATACTTGGGGAAAGTATGTGTGAGAATTGCAAGCCAAAAGAAAGAAATGGCTCACTATTTATAGAGGAGAAATGCTTACTGTTCCCCGGATCCCACGGATCCCTCCCACAAGGGATCCGTCTAGTGTAATCCTAGGGATCCGTGGGACGCTCCTCTTTGCCCATGGGTATTTTGGTTATGGGTCATGGGTTATGGGTTGATCTATGGGTTTCTTATTAGATACAATGTATCTCATGAGTGCAATGTACCTAGTCAAATGGGTATGGGTCAATACCATGGGTTATGGATATTTTCTATGGGTTGTAGTTTTTACCCATTTATATAATATATACTAGTTGTGTATATATTTTGCTCAATATGTAAACAATAGTTGTTGTACATATATATTACTAAATCATAAAATCACTTATACTTGTTTTAGTGTTTTATGTGAAAACGTAAGTGTGTTAGAAAACTATTGGCTCAAACTATTTACGTGTTATATTTGTTTCGTTAAAATGATTTTAAGTTTGTTATCGACAAAACATTAGAACATCATAAAATATAAATAAACGTTTTTACGGCTTATTTATATTAATAGAAACTTTAACTCGCACCTTTCATATTCAGTTTATACGATAAAACTTACATATTTTAAACACATGATTGCTTCTTCTAATATATGTTCATGCATCCTATAAAGCACCAACAAACCATGCTTATACTCGACAAAAATAAACTTGTCACATCTACTTTGCAATATTATGCGTATGTGGTGGCTATGAATAGTAAAATATGGAAATTGAACATAAAAATAAGAAGATACTCACGTAGTGCATATCAGATTTTGAAAAGGATTTTTAAGAGAGTTTAAAAGCTTTTGACTTCATTCAAACATGCTAAATAATCTTCTATTGATTACATGTAACGTGTATAAGGTTGACTCATCTTGGGTTACCCTCATGTTTCGGCTTATTTGCTCAATTCCATGAGTTATTCTTGCTTATCAAACTCTTTGAAACCCACCTATACTCGATCCTCAAGATGAAAACAAACCCAAACACTTATTAGGCTTGGAAGCCCAAACCACAATTTATTAGCTTGTACGAGTGTTTGTTTGTAATAAGCATTCGACGACATGATAAGCTACGGGATCCAAACCTCATTTGATTCGATTCTTTGACTTGGAAATCACTTATCGAGTTATTTAAACCCACTTGAAACCATAACCAGGCCTTAAAGCCCAGCAGCACCACGACTTTGCTTATTCGAGTGTGTGACCACTTATTTGAAGCTCAATACAACTCTTGGAGCTCAAAAATGTAAAACACAAAAAGCAATTTTGAGAAGGGCAAATCACTCAAAAATGTAGTTAACTTGCCACTTTTTCCTATTGTATGTAGCATTCTTTTTTTTTTTTTCCTCATTCTGTCAATAAACCTCTAACGTTAGTCCTTTCTGTGTACCCGTTACAAAAAAAACCTGCATCGTTAGTCCTTTATACTAACGACCGTTAATAAATAACTTAAAATTCGGTTATCTTACGCTAAACTTGCGTCGTTGGTCCTTTATACTAACGATCGTTAAAAAATAACTTAAAATTCGGTTTTCTTACGTTTCCGTCCGTTTTTTTTCACGTTTTCGTACGTTTTTACACGTTTTCGTACGTTTTTACATGTTTTCGTTCGTTTTAACACGCTTTCGTCCGTTTTTTCACGTTTTTATCCGTTTTTACACGTTTTCATTCGTTCTTACATGTTTTCGTCCGTTTTTTCACGTTTTCGTCTGTTTTTCCCCGTTTCGTCCGTTTTTTCACGTTTTCATCCGTTTTTACACGTTTTCATCCGTTCTTACACATTTTCGTCCATTTTTGCACGTTTTCGTTCGTTTTAACACGTTTTCATCTGTTTTTACATATGTATTCATCCGTTTTTACACGTTTTCATCCGTTTTAACACATTTCATCCATTTGTACACGTTTTCATCCGTTCTTACACGTTTTCGTCCGTTTAACATGTGTTCGTCCATTTTTTCACGTTTTCGTCCATTTTTTCACGTTTTCGTCCGTTTTTACACGTTTGCGTCCGTTTTTTCACATTTTTGTCCGTCTTTACACATTTTTGTCTGTTTTAACACGTTTTCGTCCGTTTTTCTCGTATTCCTACATTTTTACACGTTTTCATCCGTTTTAACACATTTCCATCCGTTTTTTCACGATTTCATCCGTTTTTACATGTTTTTGTCTCTTTTTCACATTTTCGTTCGTTTTTTCATGTTTTCGTCCGTTGTTTCACGTTTTCATCAGTTTTTTCATGGTAAACACGTACGAAAACGTGTATAAAGTGGATGAAATGTGTAAAAATAGATGAAAACGTGTAGAAACGGCCGAAAACATTCGAAAACGTATTAATACGCGAAAAATAGACAAAATGTGCAAACACAAACGAAAACATGAAACAACGGATGAAAACGTGTAAAAACAGATGAAAACGTGAAACAACGGATGAAAACGTGAACAAACGGACGAAAACGTGTAAAAAACGGATGAAAACGTGTAGAAACAGATGAAAACGCGAAAAAATAGATGAAAACGTGAATAACGAACGAAAAACTGTTTAAATAGACGAAAGCGTGTTAAAACATACGAAAACGTGTAAAAACAGACGAATACATGCAAAAACAGATGAAAACGTGTAAAAACAGATGAAAACATGAAAAAACAGACGAACCCGTGTTAAAACGGATGAAACGTGTAAAAACGAACGAAAACGTGCAAAAATGGACGAAAATGTGTAAAAATGGATGAAAACGTGTAAAAACGGATGAAAACGTGAAAAAACGGACGAAACGGGGAAAACAGACGAAAACGTGAAAAAAAACGGACGAAAACGTGTAAAAACGAATGAAAACGTGTAAAAACGGATTAAAACGTAAAAAAACGAACGAAAATGTGTTAAAACGAACGAAAACGTGTAAAAACGTACGAAAACGTGAAAAAAAATGGACGGAAACGTAAGAAAACCAAATTTTAAGTTATTTTTTAACGATCGTTAGTATAAAGGACCAACGACGCAAGTTTAGCGTAAGATAACCAAATTTTAAGTTATTTATTAACGGTCGTTAGTATAAAGGACTAACGATGCAGGGTTTTTTGGTAACGGGTACACAGAAAAGACTAACGATAGAGGTTTATTGACAGAATGAAAAAAAAATGCTACATACAATAGGAAAAAATGGCAAGTTAACTATATTTTTGAGTGATTTGCCTTTTTGAGAAACAATCATGTATTATGCATGCAAGCGCATGCTTAGTAGAAATGTTATATACAAAATAAAGCAGTTGCATGTTCCTTAAATACGTTTAAATTGTAAAGGAAAACAAAAAATACCTTTGGCTCAGATGGTTGGGTCGTTTTGTTATTTTTGCAATTTCTGTGTTTGACAAATTTAACCCCTCGACTTAGCAATCTTTATCACTCTTCTTAAAAGACTCTTATAAGTTTAAAACTTATATAAATCTTTTACACTTTCAACCCTCCAACTTTAACTCACTTAATATTTTTCTTAAAAACATTTATAAGATTGTAACTTGTATAGTTTTTACAACTTTAACCCTTCAAAAGTTGAACACTTTGACACTTTTTACCCTAAAACTTTTATAAGTTTAAGTAATTTATATTATTTTATCACTTTTCGTTTAATAAATATGTTTAACACATATTACTATTCGACGATCACATTTAAGTAAATTACAAATAATATGTTTATCCAAATATATTATTTACTTCTATAAAATATATGTAAATATACATATATCATATATATTTTTTCACCTCTTGACAACCAAAAAAATCTAATAAATACAATTCGACTTGTATTTATTCCCACTTCAATCGTACATAAGCCAATATTCGAGCCAACTCTTATGTGAATATATTGTATATATTCCCATACTTACTCAAAGAGCCAATATTACAAGTCTTTTTACAATTATAAGGAATAAACATCATCGAGAATCAAATCAACTTATGAAACTCCACATAAGCATTTCAGAAACTCAAATATTTGAAAACCTTTTGTTTTTGAACTTTAAGCATTACCACACAAGTTAAAACGATACAAGTGTCTCACAACAAATCATTTTCCAAATCTTACCAAATGAGGTCATAAACTGAATATATTAGAAACTGAGACTTGTCATATTATATCTAGGTTTCGTGTTGAAGCCATTGCCATATCATACTTGATATTATTGTGCATTTTCTACCATATCCCAGAGGTGAGTTCATAGCTCAACTTTTCTCTTTTTAACTGTTTTATAAATACCTTGGAGGAGAATACATGCTACCACTACTTTTTGTGATCACAATTGCTTGAAAAACTTATGCTATACCTGATTGTTATTATCACTTATGTTTAAAATCATCTGTTTGATGATACTTATGTTCAAAATCATATGTATGATGATACTGATGTTCAAAATCATTTTAATAATAATACTTATGTTCAAAATCATCTTTATGATGATACCCGTGTTCAAAATCATCTGTATGATGATACCTATCTCCAAAATCATCTTTATGATGATACCCATATTCAAAATCATTCTTATAATGATATGACAACCACTATGATTATGGGTGCACCAACAGGGCCACTGTTTTATGGAACTGGAAATCTTGTGATCAATTGTTTTATTACTAAACCTATGAATTCACTCAATCATTGTGTTGACTTTTTAACATGTATTTTCAGGATAAAAAGGCGATAGCTAACTCTGGAGGCGCTTGGGCTTTGGCATGACATGGTCATAGATAACTCTGATATACATTTGGGGACCACTTTACTTTTTATGGGCTTAATTCTGCATTATATTTTGAAAGATGTAAACATAAATATTTATGAAATAAGTTTTTTCAAGTTAAGCCGTTGTTCTATACTTTTTGTTGTGATATCAATCGATTAATACCCCAGTAACATTTACTTTAGCTGCAAACCATTTTTTGGGGTGTTACACATGTAAGGTTTGACGACCATAAGGATGCAGACCTTTGGCGTCCTAGTAGGATTCTAGGGGGATAGGCTGGGCGAATTGACCATAGGAGTCTAGTGAATCTCATGCCGCACTTGAAGCGATAAAAAGCTTAATTAGAGAATATAGTCATTGAATGATATGATGAAACAACTAGGCTAGTAAACTTTCTCCCTATTATTTTCATCTTAATTTAATTTCAGTATTTCATTTATGTTATTTAGTTTAATTAAGCAAACAATTCAAACCCCCTTTATAAAATGTGACATAGACTTAAATTAAGATCCAAACGCATAGCTCTTGGGACGACTTCGGCTTTACCGAATATTACACTACACACGATCGATTTCTCTGCCCGTTAGTGCATAAGGTAGACCATAGGTAGACAAGTAACTTTATAAATATTAAAACCTTGTCAGAAACCCTGCATCAGCCGCATAAATATATTTTTCCTACATCTTCTAACTTTGACATCTAAATAAAAGTATTTGTCAATTCTGATAGTACAATGATGATAATGAACGTTTTCAATGCTATGGTGAGCTAACGAACAATAAAAATAATAATACAATGACTTAAATAAACAAAAACTGAAAATAAAATAACTTCTTTCACTATTAACCCTAAGTAATATAATAGACTTATGATATTGGTGAATCAATTGTTTGGTTATGTCTCAATTGCTAGCCCTACAGCTCCGTTTGGTTATCTTACTGTACCAGCAGCCCAACAGGCTCTCACCGGATCGTCACCCACTACTTTCGGGTCAGCGGGACCCATGGTTCACCCGAAAGGAGACCACATTGCCTCATGCTTTCACTACTGGGAAACTTCATGATCACGCAACTGGCACTTGGAACATGGACACAGGTGCGAGCTCACATCTTAATGCTTCAGTTAATAGTCTTAGCAATGTTTTTAATACGTACATGTATCCATCCGTCTCGGTTGGTGATGGGCATTCTATTCTGGTCACTAATACAGGTCATAGTATTTTGCCAACTCCCTTTCGACCTCTTCACCTAAATAATGTTCTTATTACCCCGCATATTGTCAAAAATTTAATATCCGTTCGTCAATTTGTTCGTGAAAATAATTGCACTGTTGAATTTGATTCTTTTGGATTTTCTGTTAAAGATTTCATGACACGTCGGGTGCTTCTCCGATGTGATAGCACGGGGGACCTTTATCCTGTCACACCTCCGTCTCTCATTCCTCAAGCTCTCCTAGTCAGTCAACATATGTGGCATAAGCATCTTGGACATCCAGGAAGCGAAGTGTTACGTTATCTAGTTTCAAATAATTTAATTTCATGTAATAAAGAGAAGCCTCTCGTGCTTTGTCATGCCTGCCAGCTTGGCAAGCACGTTAGACTTCCATTTGCAAGTTCAAATACTATCGTTAATGCTTGTTTTGACGTCATTCACTCAGACGTATGGACTTCACCAATTCCGAGTCTTTCGGGTTTTAAATATTATGTATTATTCTTGGATCATTATTCGCATTTTTTTGGGTTTATCCTTTAGTTAACAAATATGATGTTTTGTCTAAATTGGTAATATTTCGTAATTATGTTCACACTCAATTTAAGTGTGAAATGCGGCCCTTTCAATGTGATCATGGTGGTGAATTTGACAACCATAACCTACATACACTTTTTGCCAACAATGGCATTCAGTTTCGCTTTTCATGCCCCAAAACATCACAACAAAATGGCAAGTCTAAACGGATGATTCGCACCATCAATAATCTCATTCGGACCTTGATTTTTCAAGCCAACCTGCCACCAACATTTTGGGTTGAAGCTCTCAATATGGCCGTTCACTTACTCAATATCTTGCCCTCAACTGCTATTTCCAACGAAATCCCTTATACCCGACTGTTTGGCCAAACCCGGATTATAGCCTTATACGCACATTTGGTTGCTTATGTTACCCTCACTTATATCCTAATCACAAATTTGAAGCACGCGCCACACCCTCCATCTATTTGGGTCAAGCTTCAAATCATCGTGGGTATCGTTGCCTCGAATTAAACACCAACAAAATAATCATTTCTCGCCATGTAACCTTTGATGAAACTGTTTTTCCATATGGCACTTCTAAACCAACATCGGCACCCAAATACAATTTCTTAGATGACTTACCCGATATAAATCCTCCATTCATTCCATCTGCCCCCTTTGTGCAACCCACTATGCCTCAACCTACAAACGAGCCAATAACACCAATTCCCACCTGTCCCAATACAACCCAACATGACGCAACCCATGACTCATCACCATCCCCATCACCACCCGCCGCCCAACAACATATACCAAATCCATCACCACCTGCGACCCAACACCAACACATTATCCCAGATCCTCCTCAAAACCCAAACCCTGTCTCAATTCATCCCATGGTCACACGCTATCGTGTCGGGACTAATCGTCCTACTGAGCGTCTCAATATGCATGTGTCTTCTGTTTCCCCATTACCTAAATCTTATCGTGAGGCGTCTAATGATCCTAATTGGCAAAATGCTATGCGCGATGAATACACTGCACTTATTAAGAACGAAACTTGGACCCTTGTGCCCCGACCCACGGACACCAACATTCTTCGTTGTATGTGGCTATTTCGCCGCAAATATTTGGCTGATGGTACTCTTAGTCGCTACAAGGCTCGTCTTGTGGCAAATGGTAGTACTCAATTAGAGGGGGTTGATGCGGATGAGACCTTTAGTCCAGTTGTTAAACCGGGTACTATACGGACTGTTCTGAGTTTAGCTACTTCTCGACATTGGCCGATTCATCAGCTTGATGTCAAGAATGCTTTCTTACATGGTGATTTATCTGAGACAGTTTATATGCATCAACCTCCGGGGTTTCGAGACTCTATACATCCTGATTATGTATGTTTATTACAGCAGTCTTTGTATGTGATCAAGCAGGCCCCTAGAGCTTGGTTTCAGCGATTTGCATCTTATATCACTCGGGTTGGGTTTTCTCATAGTCGTTGTGACTCATCACTATTTATATACAAACAGGGGATGGATACTGCTTACCTGTTATTATATGTTGATGATATTGTTCTCACGGCTTCTTCTGAGATTTTGTTGCAGCAGATTATTGGATTCTTACATCAGGAGTTTACTATGACAGATCTGGGTCCACTTAATTATTTTCTGGGTATTTTCTGCTACACGTGATTCTTCAAGGTTGTTTTTATCTCAGAAGAAATATGCTATTGAGGTTTTGGAGAGAGCACATATGGTTAACTGTAATCCCAGTCGGACTCGTGTTGACACTGAGTCTAAACTGGGGGATGATGGTGATCCGGTATCTGATCCTACTTTATATCGGAGTCTTACAGGTTCTCTTCAGTATCTCACCTTTACTCGCCCAGATATATCTTATGCCGTTCAGCAGGTTTGCCTTCATATGCATGATCCTCGAGAGCCTCATTTCTTGGCTCTTAAACGGATTTTGCGGTATGTTCGTGGTACATTAGACTACGGGCTACAGTTGTTTGCATCTTCTACTACATCCTTGGTTGCTTATTCGGATGCGGATTGGGCTGGTTGTCCTACCACTAGGAGATCGACTTTTGGGTATTGTGTATTCCTTGGCAACAACTTACTCTCGTGGTCCTCTAAGCGTCAACCGATGCTTTCTCGCTCTAGTGCAGAGGCAGAGTATCGTGGTGTTGCCAATGCTGTTGCTGAAACTTGTTGGTTACGGAATTTACTTCGTGAGCTGCACACGCCTTTGTCTTCCGCTACGCTTGTCTACTGTGATAATGTTAGTGCTGTCTACTTATCTTGTAATCCGGTTCAGCATCAGCATACGAAGCACATTGAGATTGATATACATTTTGTTCGAGACTTGGTTGCTACTGGTCAGGTTCGGGTTCTACATGAGCCTTCTCGCTATCAGTATGCAGATATCTTCACTAAGGGTTTGCCGTCCGCTCTATTCGAGGAGTTTCGTTCCAGTCTCAGCGTCCGGTGTCCTTCCGCTCCGACTGCGGGGGAGTGTTAGCCCGATATATGTCTTACAAATATGTAACGGGCTCTAGCCCAACCTCTAGAATATTCTGTGAATGTAGTATTAATATGTACGATGTATTTGTGGATCAAATCAATAAAATCAAAACATTCTTATCTCATATCTCGTTATCTAATATACCGAACAATTACGTAATGAAATTGAAAATGAGAAAGTTTAAACAAAACTTTAAATAATTGTACAAAAAGAATACTGTAATGTTGCAAAAAGTAAATTATAGCGATATTAATAATTGGAGTAAATTACATTGATGGTCTTGTGGTTTGTGTTGACTTGCATGTTTTGTTCTTTGACCTATTTTTCTGATTAATTTAAGGCTTTGTAATTTTGGTGTCACAAACATTGTATATTTGTATATGGTAGTCTTATGAGGGATAACATGTTACTTGAATTAGTTGTTTGTAAGGTTTGATATGGGTTTATTTTTTGAGATTTTTAAACTTGAATTTGTGGATGCCGTGGTTTTAATTTTAGTGAAAGTGGGATCGTAGTTTTTTATGTATAAGAATGTGATTGTTGGTGGAAAGAGAATACAATGCAAATGGATGACGAGTAAAATGAGACAAATCTGTGGGAGGTAAAATGATCATAATACCCTTATGTGCAAGTTTTTAATGTTTAACGGTCAAATTTAACGCCCGTTTGGTCAAAAGATTGTGAGATTAGAGATTTCGGAGTTGCGGACTATTTGGGTAAAAAAAAGAGTCAAATGACCAAACATGCAAGTTAACGCAAACCATATGGACCATGTAATATAATTAATAGAATTAAGACTAAAATACACCGTTGGTCCCTATACTTGTAGTGGAGGATCGCGATGGGACGAAACCGGGCATATTCATCGTCGGGGGTCCCTATTTCAAGGTTTTCACTCGCTACAAGTCCCTTTGACCATTTGCCGTTAGTCAAGGACATCTCAAGGCGTTACATTTGTCTTTAGTCCAAGGGTAATTTTGACATTTCCATATTTCAAAGCTTGCTCGATACACTTTTCTGTGGCTGCGACAGTAAATAGAGCCTGATAAAAGCAACTCATATTCACCACTCATCCCTAAAGTCTCCTCTACCAAAACTAAATCTTATCCTGAATTTTTCCGATCTACTTTTAATAATGGTTCGTTGTGCTTGTGGTAGGCTAGCTGTAGTAAAAACTTGCTGGAATAATGTCAACGCCGGCAGGCGATACTATGCATGTCCTGTTCAGGTTGGCTAGCATTCTACTGGTTGTATTTTTTTAATTTATCATGTTTAGTTAATAGTTTCATCTTGGAGACAGCTTTTAAGTTAGTTCAAACGTTTGTTTTCTGATTTTTTAGGGATCCAGGTGTCCCATAAATGGGTGGTTGGATCCACCACAAACCACCAGAGCAAGGGAGGTGTTCCTCTACTTGCAAAGGCATATCCAGCGTAATGAGGTGGCGTTGCATGAATGCCAACAAGCCCTCATCAGCGAGACCATGGATACTATGGACGCAGTCGCCAGGGCAAATGAGCTAGAGGCTACTCAAGCCGATACCCTAGCTGAACTCCTCCTTGAGAAGGAGAAACTCTGCCGACTGAGGAATTTCTGTGTTGTCTCCTGGATACTCATCTTTGCCGTCTGTGTTTGGTTTATCTAGTGGGTTAGCAATGTAGGTGGTTTTTTGCCTTTTCAGTCGGTGGTATGTATGGTCTGTGTAAGTAGACGTGTGGCGATGTGTAAGTAGAAGTGTGGCGATGGTTGACTTTTGAAAAGTCAAGTTTTTATGTAGTTTGGTCCTTCTACAGTATTCGTAGTTTTACCTTTATCCTTTAGTCCTTTTGAGTGTTATGCCTTTAATACTTTCTCCTACCCCTTATAAATGATCAAACCCACCTTAGTTGCCACACAAATATTATGTAAGTCAAACCACACCTTAGTAAAATGATCAAACTCATAACAAAGCTACAAGTATCAAAGATGGATGAATGATGAGAGATGGATGAACAGACACCACTTTCGAGTATCAACATAAACTTGATATGGTGTTGTTCATCCATCTTTCATCCTTCATTCCTGTTTGTCATGATAAAATAACTGTATCCAACTCGAAACCCAGATACAAGTATCAAAGATGGATGAATGATCAGTGATGGATGAACAGACACCATTTCTGAGCATCAACATAAACTTGATATGGTGTTGTTCATCCATCTTTGATCCTTCATTAGTGTTTGTGATAATAGAATAACAGTAACCAAACTCAAAACACAAATCCAAGTTCAACAGATCCAAGAACCATAGAGAACCATAGACATATGAAGTCTCAAGGATGGATGACCAGACACCACTTTTGAGTATCAACATAAACTCCATATGGTGTTGTTCATCCATCTTTGATCCTTCATTAGTGTTTGTGATAATACAATAACAGTAACCAACTCAAAACACAGATGTATGAAGACTCTAAAAACAATACAATAAAAACACAATTAAACCCATACGCTAAAATGACATGATTTCATACATAACGCAAATGGATATATTTCCAAATGCATAACATTTTGGAGTCTACAAAGTTCATAAACATACATTGTTTAAACACAGCAAATATTGTTTAGGGGAATACATATTCGATGGATAACATTGGCTTTCATATGCTTAACTAGCAATTTTTTGTGGTAAAGAAAGCTTTGCTGCTATAATCTTGGTCTTAGTCCAGAATTGCTTTGGAGACCCACCAGAAGCAGCATCAACTTGACTTCCACATTGAGACTGGACCACACTTGGTTGATCATTACCTGCATAGTTGTCACCTGTAACCTTTGCCTTCTTCTTTGATGTAACTTTTGGCTGGGATGAACCTGTTTTTTGAGACTGTTGTGTAGTGCCTTGACTTCCTGTAACACCTCCTTGCCCAAGACATGTTTTCTTGTTGTGACCAGCATTGCCACAAATACCACAAACCACACTCTTACCAGACTGTGACAAGTTACTGGTTTTTTCACAATTATCATTTTCAGTAAAAGCCCTGGTTCTTTTCTTTCGTGACCTACCTAATGGTTTATGATGTTTAGGTGGAAGAATGGTTGTAGGCACCTGTGACTTATACCAATGCTCATAACCGTTTATTGGCTGGATGTGGTGTTTGTAAGTTTCTTCCCAAGTCTTAAGCAAGTAACATGGATGAACCCATGATTCAACAGATCCTATTTGCATTCCATTCAACCTCATACACCGGTGGGTAGCAACAGCATGTTTACATGGCATGCCTGTAAGCTCCCATCTTCTACATGTACAAGCCCTAGCTTCAACATTCACAACACACTTGTCTCCCCATCCACTGACCTCATACTTTTCTCCTTCAACCCGTAAAGCAGTGTACTTATAAGCCTCTTTCTTGATTGCATCTAACATGAGTGTTGCCTTTGGTGTTAATGTTCCGGCACATTTTTGAATCACATTCACAACGTTCACTATTCTTTTCATACAGTACTCTCTAATGTATTCCAAAGCAGTAATGATCGGTTGGTGCCTACCTCCCACTAGTTTCCCATTGAACACCTCACACATGTTATTAAGTAGCACATCAGAATGAGCCCTCCCTACAACTTGTTTGGTTAGGTTCCTTAAAAATGTCGTAGAACAAAAGATGTACAAGTAGACATAGATTAGGTTAGGTACCTGAAAAATGCGACCTTGACCAATGAGTTGGTGGTATCTTACTTAACCAAGCATGGGCAGGTTCGCTAAAACTCTTGAATTCCAGCATGGCTGCCTCAAATTGTTGGACGGTTGTTGCTGCTGCACATCTCCACAAATGTTCCTTGTATGCTTTAGCATTCCATTGCAATTTCATATTATCATGGATGTGCTTCAAACAATATCTGTGTTCAGCACTAGGGAATACTTCTGCTAACGCTGGAATGATACCCTGCACAAATAAACATAAATTCCTTACTAATACAATTTGCATATAAGGAAAATACAAGTCATTCTAATCAACAAAATGGTAACATCACCTTTTGCCTGTCGCTGATAAAAGTGTAGTTTGAGTTTCGTTGCAAGTCAAGATCATCTCTTAGACATTCAAGAAACCAAATCCATGAGTCTTTGCTTTCAGCCTCTGCAACCGCGTATGCTACAGGGTATATTCCATTGTTGCTGTCTATACCGACTGCTGTCAGAAGCTGGCCAGGAAAAGGACCCCTCATAAAAGCACCATCTAACCCCAACAACTCTCTTTGACAAGCTTTGTATCCTTCCTTCAATGCGCCTAAGCATACATACATTCTCTTGAAAACTCTGGTTGGACTTGTTGCATCTGTTGCAGTTTGTACACTTATCCTAACTGTTGTATCTGGGTTAGTTTTCTGCAACTCTTCAACATAGTCTCTTAAAAGGGCGTACTGCTGCTTATGGTCACCCCTAATCTCATTTTCTGCCTTGTTTTTTGCCCTTAACGCTTTTTGCATAGACACCTGAACTTCAAACTGTTTACTGAGCTGATCTTGAACAGCCCTGATTGGAATATCTGGATTGACTTGAACTTGGTCAACTATTTGCTTCGAAAGAAACTTGTAGTCACAAGCTTTAATGTCTCTTGATTGCAAACATCTGTGTTCATCCTTGAAAGTTCGAACAATCCATACATCTTTATCTGTATTTTTGGCTACATACAACAACCATGGACACTCTGTTACTTGCTCCTTGCGCTTTCGCAAATACACATCCCTACCGAGGCCTCTAGTTATCGGACCATTTTTCCTCTTTGGGACTTTCCCCAGCCCTGAACCTTCGGTTATTCCACAAACAGGTATTTGTCCGAGACACCTAACCCTAATTCTCTGTTTGTCATTCTTAATTAGTTGTAATTTCCTCCTAGTCTTTATTGAAAGCATGTAGATCCTATCTTTCACTTCTTTTGCAGTTACAAAACTTTGACCACAGAAAAAATATATTTCGTCCTCTGTTTGTGCTGCCTCACTTAACTTTTGTTTCTTGTATGCCCTCAATTTGTTCCTCCTAATAACATACTCATCCTCATTCTCAGAACCACTTGCAAAATCATTATCATCTAACAAATCCAACTCATTTTTCTTAAAAAAATCATGTGGTAGCTGGCTGGTGGTACCTATAGATGGTAAATCTGTAGTCTCGGTCACTTTGAACAGATTAACATCAAAATCAGGCTCCTCAAAAGTATTAGCCTCATCGACAACTGTGTTTCCATCACCATTGTTCTCAATATCATCATCGTCACTCATATAGGTGTGTGTGTCACTCACATTCTCATCACTTACAGCTTCATCGATTTCACTAACCTGCACAGATTTGCCTTTTTGGATATGATCCACAGGATTACATGTTTCCTCCTCATGATGACCAAACTCTTGATCATTTTGAGATACCTCTTCAGGACTATCTATTTGGATATGCTCAATATGTTTATCTATATGCTTGTTGACATCACCTGCAACATCTTCAGTATGACAGACCTCTACAGCTGGAAACAAGGGTTGTGTTTCTGGCATCTGACTAGATTGTACCAAAGTATTGACTTCCAAAGGTTGATCTGTAACCTCACATAAGTCCTCTACCACAGACTTATTAACAATGTTTTCTAAGAACAATTTCTTTGAGCAATATGGAACAATAGCAAGAGCTGCCTTTTTCTTTGTTGCATCCACATCAGCAATAACTGTCCTAATTGACTTTGGTAACATTTGATCAACGTCTAATGTTGTCTTACCATTTTCAACATAAACCTCTATCATCTTATGGTCATCAACAAGATCTTTTAATATTTCTAAATTAGCACTCTCACTTAAGCTATACAAACCATCATCTAAATTACTACCAGGCTTAACAAAGTAATAGTAATTTTTTGAACCCAGCTCATAACCCAATTCATACATAAGCACATCCAACTCTTCAACTGACACACTATCAACATCAACCAAATCAACTAAACTTTCCATACCTCCAACGTATATTCTACCAGGCCAGTACTTAAAGACACCATTGTGATGAACCCTCATACTAAACATTTTAGATCTACCACCTGAAAACATGTCAATATATGTTTGAAGCATTCTATAAACTTAATTGGGAAACAATAAATACCACAATTACAAATTCCAATGACTGTAATCAACAAAAAAAACATTACCGTATTTCTTCTTAGCGGAGTCGTATAGGACGGTATCATCAACTGGATAACCTGACTGTCTTCTTACTTTCCATAGGGTAAACTCCATGCCTTTGGTTTTATGATCGATAAACAGGGGTTTTGTGACATGCAATTAGGGTTTGTGAATTCTGATAATTAATGTAACGAAAGTTCTGGGACGATTGATAATACAGACTATGTGTTTATTGGGGCGGGAAGAGGGTTACATTACCTGTGCCAATAATTAAGAAATTTTTAATTAAAATATGGAAATGTCAAAATTACCCTTGGACTAAAGACAAATGTAACGCCTTGAGATGTCCTTGACTAACGGCAAATGGTCAAAGGGACTTGTAGCGAGTGAAAACCTTGAAATAGGGACCCCCGACGATGAATATGCCCTGTTTCGTCCCATCGCGATCCTCCACTACAAGTATAGGGACCAACGGTGTATTTTAGTCTAGAATTAATTAGTGAAATATGTGATTTGTTGGTTAGTAGTAGTTGGTGGGGCTCCAATGAAGCTAATGGCGACAACTACTCCGGCAACCACCTCCATCATCACCGGAAAAAATACTCTCCTCAGCCGCCAACCCACCTTTTCAACACCCAAAAACAGAATCTTATTCACTTTGACCGGTCAACGTTTCGTTAAATCCAACTTTAACTACCATCAAGGGTCGTCTTTATCAGTACTTGTTAAAGCAACTTACTCCGGTGGTCAACCTACTTCTACCTCAGGTTATTTATAACTAACTGCTGTTCAAATATTATATAAATGTGTATCTTTATATGTTTATGTAATGTAGTTTTTTTTAACTGTAGTAATTTGGAAAAGATTAACAAAAAAGTACCTATTACAATTAAAAAGATTAACCTTAATGAGAAAATAGAGGCACAATGTTTAGGGACCGGGTGCATTACTAAAATTCGATATTTTACGAAAATATGCACTACAAAATGTAATTCTATGGGGTCCCCGTCCCGTTATACCATGGTTGCGAACAATATAAAAAGAAAAGAACTTGTAAGAGGTTGACAAAATAAGTTTGAACGTATATGATTTACGAGGAAGGGACAACGTGAAGGTTCTTTTAATGAAACTAGAAATGTGGACGTGTTGGATAGAAAGATTGACTTAGCATCCAAAATTGTTCTTGAAGTTCTCATGGTGTAGAAATGTCTTCAACCGCATTTACAAGTTTAATCAATTATTAGTATGAGGACACACGAATAGTCGTTTATTGTCCAGTGGGCTGATCAAACGGGTTGTTCTTGTTATTTAAGGGTAATGATGTACTTTCATGGAGATATCTGTAGTTGTTAAGACAATATGGTTATAGTTTTATAGTTTAAGATTTGAATTGGTGTCAGTTATATTGAGCTGAAATTTGTCTGTTGCCATCATCCACAGAAATACAGAATAGTACATTGGTATTTGGTACTAACTGGAAAGTCTTACCACTGAAATGAGATATTGAATAATTTATATTATTTACCAATACCAGCATATCGTTCTAACTTAGCCTTAAGAGTGTTGTGACTATATAAGAGTACTCAATTAGCTGTGCAGAAACTAAGATAAAGTAGCATAAAACCCATCAACGGAAATTAAATTTGTTAAAACATTCCCCATTACGGACATATTTCAGGTGATATTATAGTTGATTAGTTGGGATTCGAGCATCGGAATTAGATGTTTATATTCATGTTTGACTTTTAAGATTCACTTGATTTTGATATACTTATGCATATGTTTGCAGGGGAAGGTGTTGAAAATTTGGTAATCATAGGTTCAGGTCCTGCTGGTTACACAGCAGCAATCTATGCAGGTCGTGCTAATTTAAAGCCTGTAGTCTTCGAAGGATATCAGGTAGGCGGTGTCCCTGGTGGACAATTAATGACTACCACAGATGTCGAAAATTTTCCAGGCTTTCCAGAAGGTATCAGTGGCCCTGATTTAATGGATAGGTAACTTATCGTTTTAAGTAACTTCATTTATTTTTCATCAAAGATTCTCATTGAAGGATATTAAAATCTGTTTTTTTTTTTTTTTTTTTTTTTTTTTTTTTTTTTTTTTTTTATCGAAATTAGGATGCGGGCTCAAGCTGAGCGTTGGGGTGCAGAGCTTTATCAAGAAGATGTGGAATTTATTGATGTGAATACTAGTCCTTTTACTGTACAAACTAGTGACCGCAAGGTAAAGTGCAATAGTATAATAGTGGCTACAGGAGCAACGGCCAAACGCCTCAAATTACCTCTTGAAGAAGAATTTTGGAGTAGGGGAATTAGTGCATGTGCAATATGTGACGGAGCTTCACCACTTTTCAAGGGTCAAGTTCTTGCTGTTGTTGGAGGAGGTGATACAGCGACAGAAGAAGCAATATATTTAACTAAATATGCTAGCCATGTACATTTACTTGTACGCAAAGATCAATTAAGGGCATCAAGAGCTATGCAAGACAGGTTAGTTTTATATTACTAAATTAGTAATGATATATTGCTTTTTTGATTACGGCGAATGTTACAGAGTTGTTGATAATCCAAATATCACGGTGCATTTCAACACAGAGACGGTTGATGTGGTGAGCAATATGAAAGGGCAGATGTCTGGTATATTGATTAGAAGACTTGATACAGGAGAGGAATCAGTACTTGACGCTAAAGGATTATTTTATGCAATCGGTCATTCTCCAAACAGCCAATTGCTCGGAGGACAAGTTGATCTTGATGATACGGGGTATATTTTGGTTGAGGAAGGTACTGCAAAGACTTCCGCTCAAGGGGTTTTTGCTGCTGGAGACGTTCAGGTGAAATTAATGCTGCCGTTATAACTTCACGTCTTTCTATTTAACTATTGACATTTTTTTCATGTATCCAATATTGTCGACATTTTTATAGGACCACGAATGGAGGCAAGCCATAACTGCAGCTGGATCAGGATGCATTGCTGCACTATCAGTTGAGAGATATCTTGCTAGCAATAACCTTCTTGTTGAATTTCATCAGGTACTTTTAATATTTAATCTAGGTTGGATTTTATATTTTCAGTAACAAAAGAATTTTTCACTTCTTTATACATTTAGAGTTCAACTCTCCACTTTCATCCTTTTCACAGCCCCATCCTGAAGAAGCTAAAAGCGAGCTCGATCAAAGAGACGAGAATGAAGGATTTGACATTACACTTACCAAGCACAAGGGTCAGGTATCTATTTACTAAAATTAGGAAAGTTACTGAGGTTTTATGCTCCTCTAAGTCTTCGCAAAATATATGCAACATACATATGGTCATTTTCTATTGGGCGCATGCTTATCTATATTTCTCCATCCGCAGTATGCTGTGCGTAAATTGTACCATGAAAGTCCCAGGCTCATTTGTGTATTATATACAGCACCATCATGTGGTCCATGTAGGACCTTGAAGCCCATTCTCAGCAAGGTAATGTTCCTCGTTTCTGATAATGTATGTAAAATAGGTAAATATGTGCATATTGGATTAGCATAGAATTAGGAGATAATTGATATTGTTTCCATGATTACTTTCTTTGTAAATACGCTAGCGTACTAAAATTGTAAATATCGATTAATGACAGGTGATAGATGAGTTTGACCGTAATGTCCACTTTGTTGAGATTGATATAGAAGAAGATGCAGAAATTGCAGAGGCAGCAAATATAATGGGTACACCATGTGTCCAATTCTTTAAGCATAAAGAAATGATCAGGTTGGCAAATCTGTTCTTCTTTTTTGGCTTATTTTATTTTATATCTTATATAATATCAAAATTGTTGTAAATATGTTCATCTAAACATTTTATGCTTGAATTCTGAGTTACTTGCATCCATGAATGAATATGCAGGAGTGTATCAGGGGTGAAAATGAAGAAAGAGTACAGAGAATTTATCGAAGCAAACAAGTAAGCTTTGGACCAAATTGTGATTTGTTTTTGCATGTAAACTTTTTTGAAATCAGTTAGAACTGTTTGTTCCGCATGTCTAAATAACTGTACAATTTTGGAATAGTTTTAACTCATATTATGATGAATACTTGAGAGTGGTGAGAAATGACAAGTACTTGAATTCTTTGAGTTTCATATGGAAAATTGCTTGCAACCTCCCAAGTTTGTCACCAAGTTGATTTGATCATGAAATATAGTGTTAACAAAAAGGCGAGATTGTGCATTAGAGAAACGTAAAGCTACTTCATACAGTAGCTTAAAAAAGATTCAACCTTTGGTATGAATGTCTTTTGAGATCCATGTATGCTTTTTGACTTAAGAGAGTTTGGACTGTTGTAAACGTGATAATTAGTCGGGTTTTTTAAAATGTTTGAAAACAAATTAAGCTTTTGCTTACTATTTAGGATCAGAGTTATCGGGTTTGTAGAAATGAGCATGAAGTTGTTGGGAAATTGTGGTTATTGATGGTGAATGTAATCATTTTAGCTTTTATCAATCGATTATTATTATTCAAAGAACTCGAATAAGAAATAACCTGAGGCCAGGACATAAGGATTGTGAGCTCACTTTTATAATTTTACAGAAATTATTTACGTAATTGGTTTTGTCAAACACTCTAAGCTGATGAACATTAAACAGCCCCATGAGTCATATCGCCACGAACTGCTATGGAAGAAGCTATATAACCCCACTAATAGGACCATGAAACACTGGAATCTGTGTATTGTCATCCAAGTACTCCATGTCCTTCATTTTGATTAAAGTTTTGTTCATATATACGAGTAATATGATAGTGTTAAATATGGTCATGGTGATGGTGTGCGCATTAGTGCTTGGATCATGTGAGGGTAGAATAATCTTGTGTAAATGGCAGACAGAAACTAAAATGGTGTTTACAATGTGGTGGAGGGAGACATGGATTAGTTGCTTCCCACCCTTTGGCAATATTTGTTCCCTTACTCTCTCTAACCTCCAACATGTTACTTTCTTCTCATGGCTACGATAATATATACACGAGTACATTTTTTACCCTACATATTTGGTCCATATTAACAAACTATAAGAGCATTCCCATTCATAACACCATAACACCAATAACACCGTCCACGTCAGCGCCACATCAGCTTTAACATTTAACATTAACATCCCCAAAAAACACTCACAACCATAACATCCCAATAACATCAATAACACCAATAACATTTCATATTTTCAATTTCAACCCCTAAACTAAAACAAACAGTTCATTTATTAAACCAAAACAAACATTTCATTAAAATTGAAAACATATTACAATACGAGATTAAAAAAAAAATTACAGCGAAAAAAATTCACGATATACATGGGTACGAGAACGAGTAGGATGTTGAGATTCAATACATTCTTGTTGTTCCAACTGAAGGTGATACTCGTACGCGGACGCCATAAATTGGAAGTCCTCTTGGTCATCAACGTCTGACCAAGACAGAAGAATATCACCAGCTTGATTTGGATCCATTGTGAACGAATTTGATTTTTGAATTATGAAAGTGTGAGAGGAAGTGTGAAAAAAATAGAGTTTTAGTTGGGTATTTATAGTGGTAAAAAAATGATTTTAGGTTTATTTTATTTTTTTTTTTGTAAAAACTAGCCTTTAGGGACTAATTTTGAAACTTTTTTGAATTTTTTTTGAAACCTAACGGATACTAGCCGTTTAAGGGACTAGAATTGATTTTTTTTTTTTTTTTTTTTTTTTTTTTTTTTTTTTTTTTTTAACCGGGCGTTAGTGGAGCCCTTTAACGCTACATTTCCAACGTTCAACGCCACTAACGGGCGTTAGTTTCGGCTTTAACGCCGTTGGTGCGTTAAGGATGGGGCTGCTCTAAGTGCCTACGAACTGAACTTCCAAACCTTTATTTAAAGCATGGTTGTAAATATCGCTCGGCGGTCGACCACCTCCAAGCGTCATATCGGCTTTGGTGGTGATATATCAGTGATATATCGGAGACCGTAAATTATAAAGGAATTTATTTAAATAAAACAAATATTAGCAATATAATAACAAAATAAGCCAATAACCACAAAAAACAAAAAAGTTTAACATATTTGAAAAATAAAATCCGCAGTCCATAATTATTTATTAATTTATAAAAATAAAAATAAATAAATAAATAAATAAAATCTGAGTTTGACCGATTTTTTACCTAGTTTGACCGATTTTGACCGAACCGATAAATTTGACCGATAAGTGAAATATCGTATCGGTCGACCGCCGATAAGCGATATAACACCGATATATCGGCCGTCAAGACCGAAATTTACAACTTTAAAGAAGCTTAAAATCCCAGCGAAGATGTAATTGGCGTTTGTTTCTTACTATTGCTTTTGTTGTATGTACTTGTACAAAGTTTGTTTTGAGTAGTAACCCACATCATCCAACATTGTAAACCTGACATACAAATTCAGGGCTCCTTGAATACCAAATTAACCTGTGAAACTGGGAAAACCACTAACCATCCATGATTCCTTTACGATGCTAGATCTTTAGGACTGTGACGAAATGGTCCAGAATAGTTGAAACTATTGTGTTCAAACTCAGTATCTCCTTTACAGAATTGCAAGTCTTCAGCGCATCCGTAAAGGGTTAAGAATATTCCAGACAATGTTTCTGTGCGCTCTTGTGCTAATATGCAATGTGTTTTATAACTTTAGATACTTTTTACTAACAATGCATAAATTATAGAGGGTTTCAGCTCATTAGTAAATTTCTATATACTCCTATTTAACTATAAAATTACATGGATCAAGATCCTCTCAAGATTCTCTCAAGTTGCATAACACAACTTGAGTCAAGTTATTCGAGTTTTTGCTATATCCTCCATGTTTCTATTTATCTTCCTACCCTAACAAAAGTAGAACATGTGTATTTCACTTATTATTTTTTTCATATAAACCGTCAATTCTGTCACAAGTCAGAATACGAAGTATGATAGAAATATCGTTTCTCATTACATGTTCATCAAACTTTCAATGAATTTTACTAATACAACTTTTCTAATTGTTTGCGCAATGTGTACATCTTTACAGCTTGTTAAAGAATAAGCTTGCAGTACTTTATTATATACCTAATCAACAAACTAGCTCAGCAACTTATTAAATTAATAGGAAAATGGAACTCAGAGTTGTAAAATTACTGCAAACAAATATAGTTTAATGACAAACACTAATATATTTGCTTTCATTAATCATTACCACACCACGCATGGTATCATGAGAACAAACTCGAAACTCCAGTTTTACATTGACCTATTCTTTAAACAAAAGTAAACTGTAAATTACAAATATGATATTTAAAAACAGTAAACTCGATCACACCATTTCTACATGACTATATTATATTCTAAGTAAGAATATACTGAGTTCAGGACCTCCACTACCATCCGGGTTCATCATATAAAACGCTTCCGAGTCACGACTGCCCACAACTCGTTCAAATCTTGCTCTCATATACAATAACTCACCCTCATCCTTCTTTTTTCGGCCATCGTCAACCAACGGTATAACCCCAGCTCCAACCGAAATAGTTTGCACCGTGCTCAAGACATGCCAGTCAGAAACCGTGCATGCCCTTGACAACGCGTAACCACACTTTCTCCCATTACAGTACATGCTCCATGTTGGCTCATGCAACAACTTCATGTTTCCACGCGCGTACTTTTTTTCACACTCAAGGGCGATTCTGACTAACCCTGATGACATTTCTCTCACCAAGGCCGCAGTGGACACTGCCAGCTCCACGATCAGTATTGGCTCTGACCTAGTGTCATACTGGACCGCAAAGCTGACATGTCCTCTACGGTTCCCAAATAATGTGCCGGTGACTTTCCTACCTGGTGACTGTGTTAAGGACAGTTGACCAGGTAAGCTAAGCCACCGGCACGAGGGCAAGATTGATGGGATTGATATAACATTTATAAATGAACGAATGAAGGATGAGATGCCTAAACGAGGTCCACAGCCGACTACAGTCGTTCTTCTAACGAGCTGCTTGTCGTCGGCCGTGGACTTGGGATCAATAATGAAGGAAGCTGAAGAGACGTAATCTGATGGGATTATTGCTGTGGTGCTGTTGCAGCTGCTGCTTCGTGGCAAATATAAATGGTTCATATTGTAAGGATGTGTGAAAGAATTGAAAGTTTGTAATTATGGTGTTTTGGGTGAGGAGTGAATTTAAAGGGATTGGAAGTCATGCGTGATTCGATACCTTTGATGCTTTCTCTTATTTTATTGGGGTTTTGTTTTATAATGTTTTGGTCTTGTGTTATTTAATTTTATGTGACGTTAATGTTTTGTAATACAATATAAGGCATAATGTATATATATATATATAGTATACATGCATGTATTTATTTTTCTTTTGATTATACATAAATTCGTGCTATTTGCTAATTTTTATGATTGGTGGTTATTAAACATACATATATATATATATATATATATATATATATATATATATATATATATATATATATATATATATATATATATATATATATATATATATATATATATATATATTTTTTGAAGAGTGTCACTCATAATTATTGTTCCATGCATGTACGGTTGGAAAGGCACTACTAAACGTCTTTCAGTTTGGTTTTTATATTATGTGCTTTTAGTTATGTTTATGATTCACAATAAAGCATGCATAATTATGACACATTTTAATTGTAGGTACCACAAGCAGGACAATAGGACAACATAATATAATTTTCTGCCCGTCCTAAGAGCCGTTGTTTACACTAAAAAGAAAAAGCTAAACGAGCGTTAATGAAGCCATAAATCCTTGCGCTCGGGATATTAGGCGCGTGAGGGCGTCTCACAAATGGATGTTCGTACACCGTTTAAAGTTATTTATGGGAATTTGCTCGTGATATAACAAGTGGATAGAATCCGAATCACTAGAACTTTAGAATACCACCACAGTTAGAGTTAATATAACAGAACTTCAAGTTGAAAATCCGTCTCAACAGTTGGTCTTACGCTCGATCACTCATGAACAGTTGATATCACTGATCATGAACAGTTGATCGAGATGAATATATGGTTACATTTATACAAAGGCAAATCCGCACATACGTTGTACACGGCTACACGTACAATGAATATCATATCGTTGTGTTAAGTTCACATATACTTTCTTTCTGAAAATCTTGTAAAGAATATTTCAGCTAGCTCCATATATTTGTCATAAAGTCATAGTACTCTTACATTAAAACCGAAAAATAAGTCACATAATTAAAAACAACATCATCTTTTAATATTGAAGAAATGGGACCTATGATGCAAAGTGAAAGAATTATTGCCATAGTAAATTGAAGACGGTTCCAAACTGCTACGAAATAATAAACCGCCAATCAGTTTTGGTCGCCTAACAATATCCACGTGGAATTATTATCACCACTATCTTAACATAAGTCCTGTTTAGCCTATGTCACTAGTTGTCTCTGTTACATTTTAATTTGTTATCCATAGTCGAATTATTATTGACACATACTTGGACCAAGGAATAAGAAATTAAAACTTAACCTTAAGCTAATAAAATATTGATCATATGTTTTGTATGATGATGTTTACTTTATCAACAACGATCACCAATTTAACTAGGAACAAGCTACTTTCTTCCGAGGTAGACATTTTTACTTGGCGAGTATTGAATAAAAGATTACCAGCTAGGATTAATCTTGATAGTTGCGGGATTGACCTTAATTCTACTAGATGTCTTTTGTGCGACAAAAAACATTGAAACGGAATTCCACTATTGATACTTGGAAGATTGTATTTTCATGATGGAAGCGTCAGGGTTTTCCCTCTCAAAGTCTTCAAGGAACGTACTCTTATACATGCATGATCATGTTCCTAAGACCCAAAACCAAAGGAAGATCTTCAATGTAGTGGCTTGAAAACTATTAGGGTTATATAAAATTGCCGAAATAAAGTCTTATTTAACCTTAAACTGCCAAAAAATGAGTTAGTTTACAATGATATAAAATTAATGTCGTTTGGTTGGATCACTAGTCGATGTAGAAAAGTATTTTCCTTGCTAGATTAATACAATTGATGTTAAATTAACAAGAAGCTTAGAAAAAAGTTACTTAATGTAGAACGTCAAATGTACCAAAAGGCATAAAAAGGGTTTATGTTGACTTTATGATTAACAAATGAAACAAGCCGTAAAATCGAAGTTAGTTTTGCCTGTGTCTTTTGACTTTATAAAATGACTGTTTTTTCTTTGTTGTCTTTTCAGGGCATGAACTGTTTTTTTAATGATAAAAACGAATATCTCTATTTTTACTGTATCTTTAAAACCTTCTATCTTTAAAAGTTTTAAAAAATCAAGTTAACTCTTAACATATTTTTAATTATTAGTAATTATTAAAATAAAATTTAAAAATACACTAATTACACATTAAATTGAACTAGCATGGTGCCCGCGCAAAACAGCGGGTTAGGAGGCGAATATTTAAGGATTTTCTAATTTTATGTTTCTATGACAAATTTTGTTAACGACATCCTATAATGAATGATAGTTTCTAAAGATACGTGTTTGTGTTGTGAAATCGTGAAAAATTACTATGTCATATTTTTATATTCAAGTTTTAAAATGTTATTGATTTTTACTACAAACATACTAAATTCATTATATTAGTTATATCTTATTATTATAACATCCAATTTAGTGTCATAATAGCAAGTATGTATGCTTACAAATTTTAAGACTTCTAAAAATAAAAATCTTAAATATTTTATATATAGTAGAGATAGAGATAGAGATGTTATAATAATAAAACATAATTAATATAATAAATTTAGTATGCTTATAATTAAAATTAATAATTTTTTATATTTATACAATAATATGAAATATTAGTTCTTCACAATCTCACAACATACACATATAATCTTTAGAAACTATCATCCATTGTAAAAAATTATAAAATAGTATTCGTAAAAAAAACGTAAAATCAAAAATCGTTAAACAAAATTCGTCTTTGAATCGGCTACTTTGCGCGAATAACATGCTATAAATTTATGATTCTTTGAAATGCGAGCAAGTAAACTAGTTTTTTGTTGTTAGAACAACGAATCAATATAAAAGAAAGTATTTTAAATTAGGTTAGAATTGAGATCTAATAAACTTTAAACTAATTAACACGTAGCAAATGACTAAATCATAACTTTAAAACTAATCATATTTGCCTTCAAAGTTGACATTGATTTCATCACGGCTACTCTAAATATGATTGGAAATGGCATGATACACATGGCATGTTTACAAAAAAAAAAAGTATATATAAACCAACACAAATTCTTATTATATGGTGCCACTTAATACAAAAAGCAATACAAGATGGTTTTCATTTGATATGCAACACATTTGTTGCTAATCATGTCGATGAAACACCGTCCACAACACCACGCTTGGGCTAAGCTAACTCTCACGTCGATCACTTGTTACTTGTTACGATTCTTGGGTCAAATTAAAATTTATCGAAACCAACGTGGCAACGTATAAATATAAGCTCATATGGAGTTTTATTGTATAAGCAATAGACACCACGATAATTCCCCAAACTTAAATAGTTACTATATATTAACTTTGAATCTTAGATTTGGTTCACGTCGAACACTTATATAAAGATAAAATCATAAAAGGATCGTATTTACGTGAATCTCTTATAAAATAAAAAATTTCTAAAAGAGTAAATTACATGGTTCGTCTATGTGGTTCAGGCAAAATCTCTAATTGAGTCATTATCTTTTCAATTGCACATAATCGATCCTTATAATAAAACTAGCGCACACCGTCCACCCTTATACCCAAATCCAGTTAAGTCTCTCCGTTATGTCACCCAACGCCAAAGGTATTTCCGTCTTTCCATCTTTATTTGTCCTTCCATCAGTCCAAGACTCCATGTACGCCTCTTTCTCTCCCTCTACCACTGACATTTCTTTTTTATTTGATACCCCATCACCAAAAAAAGGACTAAATCTGTAAAGCCTGGCAAAACACAGGGAACATTTGTGCCAGAAACTGAAAAGTAATATAGAGACAAGGGTGTTTTAGTCATTTGATGTAGACCAGGGACGATTTTTGCCCCCAAAGTTTTCCACATGGACGATCCTTGCACTTTACAAACATCAGGGACGAAACGTGCAATTTGGCCTAACTTTAGGGACGATTTTTGCGATTTACTCAATCCCTAATTGAGTCCATATCTTTTCAATTGCACCTAATCGATCCTTATAATGAAACTAGTGCACACCTTTAACAATTCTTTAACTATATCTCATTTGTTCTATGCCGACGACGCCGTCTTTGTAGGAAAGTGGGATATATCTAATATCAAAACAATTGTGAATGTTTTGAATTGTTATTTTATGGCTTCAGGTCTCAAAATAAATCTTCTCAAAAGCAAGTTAACGGGAACTGGTGTTAGTAAAGAGGATATCGACTTGGCTGCCTCTATTGTGGGATGCTCCACGTTCTCTCCTCCATTTCATTATCTCAGTGTTAAAGTTGGAGCCTCCATGTCTCAGCTTAATTTGTGGAAGGAAATCACGGCCAAAGTTTCTTCTCAATTGTCAAAATGGAAGCTCAAAACCCTTTCTATAGGCGATCGTCTCACTTTACTTAAGTCTGTCCTTACAACCATTCCTATTTATCACATGTTGCTTTTTAAAGTTCATGCTGGAATCTTAAAAAATATGGAATCAATTCGTAGGAATGTTTTTCATGGTATAGATAAGTCCGAGAGGAAAATGGTTTAGATAGTCTGGGAAAATATTTTGGCTTCAAAGAAAAATGGAGAGCTTGGAGTTTCCAATTTCTATGCTACAAACCGTGCCCTTTTATTCAAACGGGTGTGGCGCTTTCTTACTAAAGAACCCTCTTTATGGTCTATATTCATCAAAGCCATTCACGGTACCAAGGGAGATATGGACATTCAAAGCCTTTTGAACAAAGGCTCTATATGGTATGACCTGATTCATACTTTTTATTCTCTTAACCAAAAAGGAGTTGATCTCTTAGCCTTTATCAGAAGAAAGTTGGGGAATAGCGAGCATACTTTATTTTGGGATGACATTTTGCTTGGAGAGGTTACTTTAAAAACTACTTATCCAAGACTTTTTGCTTTGGAGCTTCGTAAGGACATCAGTGTGGCAGTCCATTTTCTTTACATTTTTCCTTTCCGTCGGTTACCTAGAGGAGGGATTGAAAGCGAGCAATATAGTGGCTTAAGTGATGCTGTTTCGGACGTTATCCTTCCTCAAATGTCAGATCGTTGGTCTTGGTCTCTCAATGTTTCAGGAGACTTCTTGGTAAGCTCGGTTCGTAATATTATTGATGATGTCTTTTTACCAAAGTTGGATGTTCCCACCAGATGAGTTAAGGAGATTCCTATCAAGGTTAATATTCTAGCTTGGAAGATTAGTTTGGACAGATTGCCAACCCGTGCCAATCTCTCCGCCCGTGGTTTGGATATCTCTTCGATCCTTTGTCCTTCATGTAACGAAGTTGTGGAATCCACATCCCATATCTTTTTCTCATGTTCTCTAGCTCGCTAAGTCATGTTCAAGGTGTGTAGATGGTGGGAGCTCAAGTATACTTTTTTCAATTCATACCCTGAGTGGCTTGTTTGGTTATCAAATCTTCGTCTATCTAAACACAGAAAGGAGATTTTCGAAGGCGTCTGTTATGTAGCTTGATGGCTTTTATGGCATTTCAGAAACCAAATTTTGTTCGGATCTAAGCATCCTAGAAGGAATCTTATTTTTGACGATATTGTTCAAATGTCTTTTCTATGGATCTCTAATCGTTGTAAATCCAAGATTGACTGGGTTACTTGGATGCAAAATCCTAATTTTCTTTCTTTGTAATTTTTTCTAACTTCTTGCTAGCTCTTAATAAAATTGTTGTTAAAAAAAATGAAACTAGTGCATACCGTCCACCCTTATACTCAAATCCAGTTAAGTCTCTTCGTTATCTCACCCAACCCCAAGGGTATTTTTATCTTTTCATGTTTATTTGTCCTTCCATCAGTCCAAGACTCCATGTACTCCTCTTTCTCTCCCTCTACCACTGACCTTTCTTTTTTCTTATTTGATCCCCCAATACATCCATCAGCAATTTTTTCAAGTATATAAACAACCAAAAATCGTTATATTTTTTTGTCAATACATCCATCACCAAAAATTAATATATTTTAACTCTAGATCTACAAAAGACACACTTAAATTAACAACTACAAACAACAACCCAAAAAGAGATATAAACCCAAAAATTCATTAACTTAGGATGGAGGAACAGTTGTGGTTCGTTTTGGTAGGGAAGACACGAAGAGGATCGTGAGATGGATGTTTAAGCACATTTAATGGGTTTGTAAATCGATGGGTGGAAAATTTTGAGGTTTCAATTTGTAGTGTTTATTGGTGACGATGGAATGATGGTGATGTGGCTTGTGGGTGGCTGACTCGACGAAATGATGGTGATGTGGGTATCATTTAAATGGTGGTTTAGTGATTGGTAAATAGCGACTGTTAAATGATGGTGATGGGGGTTTTCGGTGTTTGGTATCCAAAAAAATTATGGAGATCGATATAATAAAATCTTTTGTGTTAGTGCAAATATTACGATATTTAATCTATACAGTCTCGTTTGTTTTGATTGATGACAAACATGTAACTTGTAATACATAACGTAAAATGTACAAGTTACTTGTAATTACATTTGTCTCAACATACATTCAACACCTCTCGATGTCTCAAGTCCTCGTATGTTACAACACAGGTTCGTACATGTTTGTTATGTGGCATTATGATCAAACCCATTAACAAATCATTTAGAATGTTTAAAATACGTTTAGAGTCACTAAGTATTTTAATAGGTTAACCATTCTATTTCGAACCTCATTTTACATTTTGCATTCACAAGTATTTCAAAAGGTAACTAGACATTTTATCAACTAGTTACATAATACATTTTACAAGTTTACTTTGATAAACCTTTAATCTAAAAATGGAAATACATGTTACATCATGTCATGCATCATCTTTGAAATCCTTGGAAGATCACTTGAATATTTTGGTTAGATTGACACTCAATATATCAAATGTGATCTTAGTAAGATTTGGTAATATCTTGGAAAGATTTGAAGAAAGATTTTTTAGATTTTATGTCAGGTACCCACGGCACCAAATTGTATAAAGGACGGAACCCTTTTAAGGGGTCCGTGGTCCGTGGACGCTCCTGTCCACTTTTGGCTATAAATAGAAGCCCATTGTTTTCCCATTTCTTCACCACTTCAAAGCACATCTTCTCCACCTTCTTGCATACATTTAGATCAATCATTAACAATGTAGTAACACACATTAAACACCCTAATGATCATGATCATAATGCTTCTAACATTCATCTTTGTTGTAAGCATACTCTTTGATCAACCAAGGAAATCTTGGAGATCTAGCCATCCCCACTCACCACAAGTTGAAGATCTATCACAAGAAGTTTAGGGAACTTGTGATCTTCATCATGAAGGCTTCCTATCAATGGAAGTTCATTTAGAAGTAGTTATTCATATCCATTAGACATTTGTGTCATGGATCATTAGTGTAAACATCATTGCATCATAACAACACTTTCACCAAACTAGATTAGATGGTTTATGTGTTTGTGCCATAAAACACAAGGTTTATTATGTTGGGCCATAAAACATATTGGGAGTGGTTGTACCCTTGTAAAAGAACTCGACATCTAGCTTAGTGTCGGAAATATTGTATAGGCGACGTTAGGTTGGTTCTACCTCGAACTAGAACCCGGTATTTAGCTTTGTACCGGAAAAAGTGTAAGCGACGATTGTAAGGTTTTCTCCGCCGAGAAGGGAGCTTGTTGATTTAGTGAAGTAACTCTCGAGTTGGGTACTCGGGGAGTGGAGTAGGGCGGAAAGGAGATCCGTGACCGAACCACTATAAATCCTCGTGTTCGGTTTGCACTTTCCTTTCTTTATCTCTTTACTTTTATACTTGCACTATACTATTGTTTGTGATGTGGTTTGATGTTCATGATTGTGTGACAACTTTGTTTACCATGCTTTATATTAGTCACAAACAATAATTGGTACTTTCATATTATAACAAGCTTCATAAGCGATTTGATACTAAAGATCTAAAGTTTTTAAACGGTAACGTATTCACCCCCCCTCTACGTTTCCACAATTGGTACCAGAGCCACGTAGCTCGTATTTTCAAAACAAATGGTTTTTAAAATAGAGTACGATCCATGTAGCAAATTACCATTGAAGCGAAAAATAATATGAAAAATGCTTTGCTTGTTATACTTAGAAATTTTGTTGTTAAATGTAACTTTGTATACAAGCTTGAAGGTTTTCTTGAAAAGTAAAATAAAAAAGTTTGTTGAAAGAACTAGTAAGTATTGTATTGTGTGCTCATAGAGAATTTACGAAGAAATATGATTTTAAAGAAGTGTTTGGGATAACTATAAATCTAGTTGAAAAATCACCTCCATAAATGTTTAAGATAAGTTACATAAGTAGATATATTGTTAAATATGTGTATTATATGTTTACTATGAAATCTAGTAAGTCGCACACATTTTCTCTATGTCAAATACTAGTTTTGGTGAATCTGTCTCAGAGGACCACGGCACCAAATCTTATAAAGGGCGGATCCCTTTATTTGGTTCCGTGGAATCCGTATGTACAGTATGCAGTTTTTTGGGCAACTTCAAAAAATCATAACTAATTAACCGTAAGTCCGTACGAGTCGAGCCACCTATCATTTTAAAGGGAATTGAGTCTACTTTCATTTAAAAATACTCTCATGGCCTGAGTCTAATTTTAAATAAGTGAAATAGACCAAATACTACAGTATGTCTAAAATATTGAGTTTCGCTTTAACATAAAAACTCAAAATTTTGAATCAAGCAATTTAAGTTGGTATTCTTAGAACTTTGATACAACTTCCTTTGAAACTAAATAATTTGGTAATATGTTTAAAGGAAACTAATCAAGCTTGGTATACATCGTCATATTTAAACGCAAAATGACGAAAAGTGTCTTTCTTGTTATGCTATGCTAAATGACCACTTGTTTATGTTGTTTGCATATATGTTGCTTGCTTATTTTTCAAATTGTTGTTTACACTTATTTGTTTGCATAATATAAGTGTCAATCTTGCCATGTTATTTATTCACTTGTTTGACGATTTCTTGTTTATGCACAATAGGTTATTTGCTAGATTTTGTGCACTAAGTTTGGAAAATTATTTTACCATCGCTTGTAGAATTAGATCACTTCGTTTGCATAGGTTACTAACATCTCGCATAATTTATGAAATGTCATAACTCACTTAGCAATGAGTACTAAGTAAATTAGTCAAGTACTTTGAAAAATGAAGGTGTTAAGAGAGTGTTTGGTACAAGGACAAAAACAATGTTGTATGATGTAATTTATTTGTTTTTACTTTGTAGGATGATAATATGACTTAAAACAATGTTGTATGGCTAACCGGTTTATGCAGGTGGATAGCACAAGTGTGTTATCAAATTTTACCCATTTTCACTTTTATGTGAAAATCGTTAGCCCTTGGTCAAAGTCTATGCTCCACCATATTTGTATATGTGGTATCGACTTTTCCTAACTAGAAGTAATTAATGTCACATGTTTTAAGCAAAATTTCAGGTTTCGGAAAACTCCCCGACACCTAAAAAATGGGTCTGTGAACTTTTCTGATGTCCACGGATCAGACGGCACCAAAATGTTGGTACCGTCTGTTATGTATTTTGGTACCGCCATACCTGTACAGGCGGACCAGGCGGCACCAATTTAAGGGTTCCGGCTGTGTAAAGAAATGGTGCCGTGAATCCTACAGGTAAGTTATTGAATTTTACTAAATCCCGTAATCTTATTTACCAAACTTTGTTTCTAGGATAGTTGTTAATGCATATCTTTCATACCTCACTCCACACATCCTCAATGGATTAACTTAGGATGTTTGACATGATTTTAGACACTTCCATCTCATTAGAAACTACCATCTTTGTATGGATTAACATCAAATCCATGAATCCTTAGTTCCATAAATCAACACATTCAAGATGATCATTTTCACACCTTCACTGTTACTTTTCCTCAAGCTTAGCATTTCTTAAAGTAAAATCAAAATGACTAAATCCTTAACCTCAAATAAGCCACTTAAGAAAACCACTAGGATTAGCATTCGATCTTGTTGCTTCATTAACTTGAGCTCTTCATCCTCAGACTCATTACCTCTCAACATCTCATCACCCATTCAAGATGTGAACTTTCTAAACTTGAGTACTCCAACTCCACCACCAATAATCACCCACCATCATCCAAAACAACTTCACTACCATAGTCTCCAAAGCTTGTTCCTATCAAACTTTGTGCAACACCACCAACATCTCCTCACCCGTTTGCGGATGACTTAGATGACTTACCGAGACTAATAAACATAGACTCATTATTTGCAAAGATATCATACACAAGTCTAACATATGACTATAGATATTGTTTTGTATCTACATGTATTGCCTCACCTGGTTAACATGAAAATAATGTGTCATCCTTCAAGACAATAAGTATTTACATCGAGTCATAACTCACACATATGTTAAATACATATTATCAAGTCTTGTTATCCTTGAGTTCAATCTAAGCTTTATAACCTCACCAAATTAGGATTGACAACTTAAGTATTTCATCCGAAATATTCAAGTATATGCGACTTACGATTGTAGTCATTAAAAGTCATATCCGAAAAATCAACACCCAAGTATTTTAACAACACATGTTGAAACACTTATCCAAAACAAACAACCCACGGTGCCACTTATCCCTCTTTGACACCTACTATCCCTCTTCTATCTTTTGGCACTATTAACCGTATTGCTCATGAACTTCCAAGAGTATACTTTAAATCAAACGTGCCCTTTCAAGGTGAACCTATACCTCAGCCCCTAAGCTTCATAGACATAACCAAAACTTCAAGCACTTCACCCGCTAGTTGTAGTAACCAATGAACCATAAGAATTAGTATCCGTACTTTTTGTGTTCAACATCTGTGGACAGATAATCAACCTAAGTACTCCCATAGCACAACAAACCCCTACATCACCACATCCTTATTTAGACACACTAGAAGACCTACCACCTAGATCAACCAATCCACCATCCTTGCCATCATTTGAATTCGTTGAGTGTATTGTTCAAAAAGCCCTTGTGTCCAACACTTGTACTGAATCAAATGCACGTTTGAATAAACTCAACCATCCTTTCCCACATATAAGGACTTAGATAATTCATTATGGCTAGAACCTCAACTATCAAATAAGCATGGTGCTCTTGGTAATTGTTTTCAATTTCCACTAGGTATAAGTAGTACTACCTTCACCAATAATCAAAGTATTAGTAATACTTTGTCGTTAAACTTCTGCATAAATTTCGTTAAACTTCAAATCAACATTTTAACAACATATGTTAAAATGCAATCTCAAAGCCAACATCATACACCCCAAGCAACAATGACTCTTGAGGAGTATACATAAGAAACTCGAGTGAATTCCTCTTGTCATCATCTAGTGAATATAATCTTGAGACCAAGTTTATTTAGATGGGACTATCCGATTCAAACACTTTGGCTTCATATCTTCATTTAGGAAAACATGATGTTTTGAAGAACATTATGACTAAGATTCATGCGTTAAGCTTTCATTTTGTTATAAGGATATTGTATATCCTATGCATCACTCTTGCGACATAAATAGTTGTGTTACAAGAGATTTCATTACACCTCATTAGCTAAATGATCTTGAAACAAACATCTACAAGTTCTGTGAACTAGCATATTCAATTCATCTTGTCACACTTGTTTTCATAAGCATGATAACTTTATCCCATGGGATAATCTCATTTGTTGAAAGATACTATTTGTATCTATTTCCTTTCAAGCGTACATCATAACCTAACCTTGCTCAAACCGAGTACACATCCAAGGTTAAAACTACACAATTTTAGAGCATACACAAGATCTATTGAAGTTGGTAACCTCACTTAGATTCTTGTTAAATAATGTTCCAAAGAGCTTTCTTGAGAACGTTCTTAGTTTAACATATTCTATTCTCTAGTCTTAGATGATCAATTCACATTTAAAGTACAAGATGTCATCCATTAGATCATACAATTAGCTGTGTAATTTGAACAACTTTCGATTCTAAACACAAGATTAAAACACATTGTTTATCAAACACACCATTGTTAAAATTCATGTGTATAACATGACATCTTCATCTCCTTAGTAATATTGCATATTAGTTGTGTCACATTAAGCCAAGTATTGGTAAACTATCATCTTTTATACACTTTAATAGGCAAAAGTAGGAGTTCCCATCTTTCTAACATGAGAATGATTACTGGAGAATCTATTGCACTAGAAACTCAATTTGACCTAACGGTTGAATTGCTTCCTGGAGAGAAGTTGGGTATGTGGAATCACCCGTAAAAATGGTCGTGTTTAGCCTTAATTGAGCACCGCTAGTAATAGTCGCATATTCATTCTCCAACTTGAAAAATCTGTTTTCCTATACTTGCCTAAAGTAAGTGTTAAAACATTGATAGTTTTCCTCGCCTTAGGAATACTAATCAAACAAGTAGTATATATGATTTTTCTTTTAAAACCAATTGCATTGCACTTACATGTGTTGATTACATGTTCTTGTTTAATACGATAAGTTGATTTGACATTATCTTAGTGTTTGATAACAAGTCAAATGTGTAAACCTTAGTACGGTTTTATCTTTATAATGCTTGTATTGTTGTTTCATGCTACTAAACGTTTAAACCTAAACTTTATTTGCATGATACTTACTTTTGAATTATTTTTAGCATGATTAACATGTTACTTATGAACTCATAATATGCTATTTTGATACGTGATAATTTTGATATGATATATTTGTGTTTGAAAGCTATTAGTTGGCATTCATTACATCTATGTGTAGTACGATCCAAATGATACATGCTCCAAATTGTTATGTCTTGAACATGGCTTGCATGAATCTTTCATCTTGTTTCTTTTGCTTCTTGTCACACTATTTGTTTGCTACGTATGCACATATAATCTGTCAAAGTGCTTTTGGTATGACTAACTTGTAGAAGCCTTTTTATCTTACAAATTAATCACATAGATTATTGTATATCCAAGTATGCTTAAGTGTCTAAGTCTAATGACAAAACAATCTCATAATGAAATGTCTTGAATAAAGTCGTATTCTTGCATATTATGATTGTTTTGATGCTATCTTGTGTGGTGATTTCTTGTCTACTAAGTGCAATGTGTTGTTTTTACTTATATCATATGTTATCATTTGATTTATATCATGTTAACATATTTTGTCACTAACAAATTTGTTTTGTAGGTTGATAACAAATTATTTGTTATCTCACTTGGTTCTAACTTTTATATGCTCATTTTGCATAATCCCTTTTATTGCTACGTAGATTAGTAATATGCTTTATGGGACCCCTACACTTGCATATAGTTTAAAAGCATATAGAATTAAGTTCTAGAGGGTTGGCTTTGCATTTTTGTCTTTCAACCGACCTCTTTCCAAATCTCATTTTTGCTTCCGCTTTCCAAAAATCATCTCCATCATTATTTAGTTATAACAATACTCTAATCATCTTCACTTCCTATTAGAAATCCACATGCCTCATTATACGATCATCTCGTATTAATCGAGAAGAGGTACGTGACTTTAAGAATGAAGTTCATTGTATGCTAACCATCATCTAGTAAAACATCACTAAGCTCACCTCTTTCGTTAATACCAAATAACCTCCTAAACACTTTGTTGTCATTCCTTATTTGATACATTACACATTATGTTGGATGTCCACCAATTAAGGGGGAGAGAAATTCATTCACATAATTGTCTTCTGTCAAATTTTATGTCTCTTAGACTCTACAATACCAACACATAGGTAAACACCACTTAGCTAAAGCCGGTTCATGAAACCACAACTAGTTCAACCTTTTTCGCACCAATATCTCATCAAGTGAAAAACGCATCATGTGTTTTTACAAAACGTCTTCATCTCCACATATAGGATTTTCCTTAAACTAGCACCTTACAACTTCACTATCTAGAACACCATCATAGGATCTTATCCTTTTCTCGCTTATCATGCATGTCCTTGTCAGTGCAAACGATATATTAATCAAAACAGCCATTTCCAACACGTTGGTCCATCCAACTCTCACTTATATGATGTCATTCTCATCCTCATATAGGTACTCATTATTATTATTAGTATTTTCCATATTGTCTTCACTTTTTTTCAAAGTGATAATCATCCATGTCGGTCAAAACCATGCTAATACTACCTTTCCCATTGTCACCTAGAATAGGTCATTTTTATAATTCGTGTCAATCGATGAACGAATTTATCTTCATGTTATCACTTTTAGATAGAACACATTATTGATCACTCTTGGGTTAAAGCATATGAGAACTTGCTCAAAACAATAGGTTGTTGGCATCAATAAATCATTCAAATCATAACCCTTATGCATCATTGAAATGCAATGTCCATTCATATTTTTTTCTTAGCTTTGGTCACTTGACATGACGAAAGGATTGCATGAGTCCATATTTTTTATATTTGCTATACATATGAGTTTCTAACTCCTTAATAGCTTCCTACCTAATCACCACCACCTTCCATCACCACTTTCACTAAATCATCACCATCATGGATTAGTGAAAAACTTACTTTTGTAAACCTCGAGTCATCTACCATCACCACATGATTCCTACAAGTAAACCGACACCAACACTAGCACCACTAGTGGCACACCCGGTGGGAAACTTCATATCTTCTTTCTAGGAACTATTTTGTAGTTTTTTATCACATTATATTCTCACTTTTCTTATGATTGTAATTAGGAGACTACACTTCATGAGATCTTTGATTATATCATTTATCACATATATACATCTTATTTTTCTTTGTGAAAAAGATGAAATATATTGCACTAATGTTTTTCATTGTAGGTTCATCATCATATACACTTGATTGTATATAATTTACTCATCTAAAGATGAAGTTTGGATCAATTATTTTTCTTATTTTAGGTGCTTCTTGACACCATAGAACAAGGAGGAATGTCCTTTAAGCACTCATATTGCATCGTCTATACACTTGGTTGTATATGACATATTTGTCTAAAGACAAAGCTTCTATTATACTAATATTTATTTTGAAGGTTCATCTTGACGCCCTAGAGCAAGGGGAGCTTCCGTCAAGAATTTACTGAGTGCATCTTATATACACTTTGTTGTATATCACTTACTCGTCCAATGACGAATATAGTTTTGCACTAATATTTGTTTTGTAGGTTTTTAATTATACCCTGACGCCTCAAACAAGGGGGAGCGACCGTCAAGGGGGAGCATGCACGCATTTAGCATCATTCTCACTTTTCAACAAGCATTTGTGCTTCGATAAAAGTGGAGAAAATAGGCTAACCTTGATGTAGGTCAAGCCTCTTAATTTGATCCATGGATCCGCTAGGGATTGAAGTAGACGATTTAACTTCACTAGGGATGATGCAAGCTCGCCTTTTTGGGGAGAAATGAAGTTAAACTCCAAGGACACGCCCTTTTTGTTTCGACAAAAGGGGGAGAAGAGTGTAAACGGAGAAGGTAATGTAAAGATAGTAAGGATACAAGTAACCTTTTACATTTTACTTTCTATTACGTTTACATATATTTGTCATCATCAAAAAGGGGGAGATTGTTAGTGCAAATATTACGATATTTAATCTATACAGTCTCGTTTGTTTTGATTGATGACAAACATGTAACTTGTAATACATAACGTAAAATGTACAAGTTACTTGTAATTACATTTGTCTCAACATACATTCAACACCTCTCGATGTCTCAAGTCCTCGTATGTTACAACACAGGTTCGTACATGTTTGTTATGTGGCATTATGATCAAACCCATTAACAAATCATTTAGAATGTTTAAAATACGTTTAGAGTCACTAAGTATTTTAATAGGTTAACCATTCTATTTCGAACCTCATTTTACATTTTGCATTCACAAGTATTTCAAAAGGTAACTAGACATTTTATCAACTAGTTACATAATACATTTTACAAGTTTACTTTGATAAACCTTTAATCTAAAAATGGAAATACATGTTACATCATGTCATGCATCATCTTTGAAATCCTTGGAAGATCACTTGAATATTTTGGTTAGATTGACACTCAATATATCAAATGTGATCTTAGTAAGATTTGGTAATATCTTGGAAAGATTTGAAGAAAGATTTTTTAGATTTTATGTCAGGTACCCACGGCACCAAATTGTATAAAGGACGGAACCCTTTTAAGGGGTCCGTGGTCCGTGGACGCTCCTGTCCACTTTTGGCTATAAATAGAAGCCCATTGTTTTCCCATTTCTTCACCACTTCAAAGCACATCTTCTCCACCTTCTTGCATACATTTAGATCAATCATTAACAATGTAGTAACACACATTAAACACCCTAATGATCATGATCATAATGCTTCTAACATTCATCTTTGTTGTAAGCATACTCTTTGATCAACCAAGGAAATCTTGGAGATCTAGCCATCCCCACTCACCACAAGTTGAAGATCTATCACAAGAAGTTTAGGGAACTTGTGATCTTCATCATGAAGGCTTCCTATCAATGGAAGTTCATTTAGAAGTAGTTATTCATATCCATTAGACATTTGTTTCATGGATCATTAGTGTAAACATCATTGCATCATAACAACACTTTCACCAAACTAGATTAGATGGTTTATGTGTTTGTGCCATAAAACACAAGGTTTATTATGTTGGGCCATAAAACATATTGGGAGTGGTTGTACCCTTGTAAAAGAACTCGACATCTAGCTTAGTGTCGGAAATATTGTATAGGCGACGTTAGGTTGGTTCTACCTCGAACTAGAACCCGGTATTTAGCTTTGTACCGGAAAAAGTGTAAGCGACGATTGTAAGGTTTTCTCCGCCGAGAAGGGAGCTTGTTGATTTAGTGAAGTAACTCTCGAGTTGGGTACTCGGGGAGTGGAGTAGGGCGGAAAGGAGATCCGTGACCGAACCACTATAAATCCTCGTGTTCGGTTTGCACTTTCCTTTCTTTATCTCTTTACTTTTATACTTGCACTATACTATTGTTTGTGATGTGGTTTGATGTTCATGATTGTGTGACAACTTTGTTTACCATGCTTTATATTAGTCACAAACAATAATTGGTACTTTCATATTATAACAAGCTTCATAAGCGATTTGATACTAAAGATCTAAAGTTTTTAAACGGTAACGTATTCACCCCCCCCTCTACGTTTCCACATTTTGTTTCAAGATCTGGGAATTTGTGTGGGATGTCTGATAGATTGATGGGGAATTTACGGTGGTGGTCGGCGTGTTTCTCGATGGTGGCGGTGGGTTGTGGTAGCTGGTGGGGTCGTAGAGGATGGGGATACGGTAGTATTGGTAGGGTTTAGTGGAGGTTAAAGTGGGTGGTGTGGATGAGGCCATGGTGGTGGTGGTGGTGGTGGTGGTCGAAGATAAGGAGTTGCGGGGTGGTGGTGAATGGTGACAAATGGGTGGTGGTAGGTTTGGTTTGAACATCTGCTTTTTTTATTGTGACTTGTGAGTTCGATTGATAAATTTGTTTATGCAGAAATTAGGAATCTGCTGCTCCATAGCATTTAAACTTGTAAAATGACTTTTAGGACTTGAGAACATGAAATCAAGGTGTTTATAACTTTATATTAATTTTGTATTAATGTATTACTATATTGTTTGTGGATGGTAATTCGCTACAGTACATTCATCAAAGATGAGAATTTGTTATTTTTAATTTATTTTTACTAAAAAGATAATATTATTTGATTATTTCATTTAATTATTAAGTGATAAACATAGAAAGATGGAAATACCCTTGGAGTTAGGTGAGATAACGGGGAGACTTAACTGGATTTGGGTAAGGGCTGCCCACAGTGGACCTGAGAAAATCGGTCGGTCGAGGTTGGCGACCGACTTGGAAGTCGGTCGTGGCCAATGTGAAGTGACGGTCGGATATCTGTCGAGCAAAAAAAATTCACACTATTGGTCTTAAATTCAACCGATTTAAAATACACACATGTTTCAAAATTTGTTACCGTTTGACATTTAATACAAAAAATAAGAAAAAAAAAATTAAAACTTTACCACTTTACATCCTATAAATACCAACCTCAAACACACTTTTAAACACACAGTTCAACCTCAAACTACTTCTTATCCATATTCACCATGTCAAAGAAAAATACCCCACAATCAAAAAACCGACGATCCCGACTACCTAAAAATGCATCGGATTTGAATTTCTCGCCGGAAAACAATTTTGAAGTAACCGGCATAACACCACCACAAAATCGGGGTATTCGCTTACGTCCACCAACTTTTGAATATCAATCACGACTACCACAACCGAATCAAAATCAAAACCCGTTTTACGTTAATCGTCAATTTTTCCCACCACAACGATCTAATACGGATTATCAACAAGAACCAAGTGGGTCGTCGTATCGTCCTAACATGGACTTCTTGTATCCTTCCCAAACGTATCACAATTATTCCCCGCTTCGTAGTGCTAATCTTGAAATGGATTTGGAGGATTATATGCATGAGTATCCGACTCAACAATACTCGACCCAAAACTATCCGAGTCAAGATGCTTCGATGGGGCAAGGTTTGGGTCACGGTTCGTACCACGATTCCATTCCTGTTGAAGACGATGACGATGTCGAAGAGACGTCACCCATCAAACCAAAGAAGCCTTCAAGACGTGCTACAAAGGAGAAGGACAAAGGCAAAAAGCCCGAACCAACCAAAAAGGCCGAACCATGGACAAAGGCGGAAGAGATCGCTCTTTGTAAAGCTTGGGTTTTTGTGTCAAAAAATTCGCAGAGAGGAAACGCTATCAACATACACCGCTTTTGGGAGGAGGTGATAGCGTACTTTGAATAGGAAACTGGCTCAGAAAGAACCTACGACTCCATCATGAACAAATGGAAGAATAGGATTCGTAATAAGGTTGGGAATTTTTGTGCTATTATGGATAATATCAAGCAAAATCATGGAAGTGGTGAGAATGATGCAGAAGACAAACAAAAATCTCTTAGAGAATACCGTATGATGTACGGTCATGTTTTTACCTTGGAGGAGTGTTGGCAAATTTTGAGGACTCATGATGCTTGGAAGAATTGTGAGATGCCTGCTTTCAAAACGAATAGTCGGAAGAAATCAAAGGGTTCTACAACTACCTCGGGGTCAACACAAGGTCCTTTTAATTTTCAAGACGTGGATGATTCTGATGATGAGGAAGAAACTAGAGAATCACGACCAGAAGGTCATGACGCAGCCAGAAAAAAATCATCCTCCTCCTCTCGTGATCATCCATGAGAATCATTTGTTAGTTAGTTAGCCAAAACCTTTTTCAGGTTCAAGCCGACAAAATCGGGAAAAGGTAAGGGTATAGAAGATGCGTACATAAGGTTGAGGGAAAAAGAGGTGGAGATGAAAAGAGAGAAAATTGAGCTCCAAAAACAGCAAATGGCATTCTTGGCCCAATCAAAACGGGAGCAAGACTTAATTTTCTACAATACCCCAATTGACCAAAGTTTGCCCGCACGTCAACTAGCCGAACTCATGGAAATTAATGCAACAATCAAGGCACACTACGACTTAAACTATTTGTTTAAGTTTTTAAGGTTATTTGAATAATTTACGTAATGTTTTTAAAGTTTATTTGAATTTAGTATTGTAATATTTTTATTATTAATGAAGTTTAATTTTGTTTTTAAAAATATTTGAATTAAAAAAAAAAAAAAAAAAAAGTCGGTCATCGACTGTGGCAACTTGGTCGTGTCTGGTCGCCGGAGAGAGAAAGCTGAAGTGGCAGGCGGTGACCCAGGTCACGACTGTGGCCAGCCTAAGGGTGGACGGTGTGCACTAGTTTCATTATAAGGATCAATTAGGTGCAATTGAAAATATAGGGACTCAATTAGGGATTTTTCCTAAACCACATAGACGAACCATGTAATTTAATCTTTCTAAAAAGTGCAAAAGTTATCTTAAGCAGTTGAAATATTGATCAATAAGTGAAAAAGTTATGTTAAAGAGTTGAAATATTGATCAATAAGAGTGTATCATTTCAGTAAGAGTGCATCATTTTGATACATGATAACATTGAGCATTTCTATTAACAAATAAAAGTTAGAATTATCTTTAATTTGATCAAACTCATCTAAATATCATCTAACTAAATAAACATGTATAAAAACACATGTGTTATTTTGTAAAAAAACATAAAAAAAATTAATAGAACTTTGGTTGTTAAGTTTTAAATAAATTATATTGACATAAGTAAAATTATTATTTTTCATGTTTTCTAATAAATTTGTAAATTTAATAAATACTCTTTAAAATTTTCACCTCCGATACTTTATATTTTATAAAATAATACAACATGTAGGATGTTCTTATTTTTAAATATTATTATTTGTATATGTTAAACTAGCTTATAGACCCGTGATAAATCACTGGTAGCTTATAAAAAAAAAAAAAAATTAACAATAGCGACATTTGCAAAATAATTGAGAGATATGCAGAATATTTAAAAAGATAAAAAAACAATTAAAGAAAAACTTAGATATAAATATCTAATAACATGAAACAAAAAGTTTGTGTTGGCTGGTATAAATAAATATAGTTTCTTAAAAAACGATGGCCGAATAAAAAAACAGGTAGAACTTCATGATAACCAACGTTCAAAGTGCTATTTGACGTAGCTTATTACGGAGTATTAAATTATATCCAAGGCCTTTATGCTTTAGACATAGCTAATTAATCATTTTCTGGACATGCATTATTTACATATTGTGTAGATTAGACACAAACACACAATTTATAACAAAAGTCAAAATACTAACATTGTAACCATGGTAATAGTCACTACATATAAACGGTTCCGATATTCAAAATAACATATCCATATATGGTAAAGTCACAAATAACGCAACTCACCTCCCACTAACAAATCTTATTCCAAAAGGATGCATCAAACCGTGAATTGACATAGAAGAGGAATTACATATATGTTATTGGTGGAATATTTTCTAAATGTCTCACACAAAAAGAACTTCTCTTTCAATCATTACTGACTACACTTTCCTATAGAAGTTATCATACTACAAAAACAATTATTTCGACTCCACAATATATCTATATGTTCCAACTTGATATAAACCTTTGGTAGTTATAACTTTTCAGTTGAGGCTTACTATTCAGCTGTCTTGTTATCAACCACTATGTGTTTAGCATTTTCTTAAGTTGCAGAAATAGTCATGCTTGAACTCGTTCCAATCTTAAAAACCTACATAACAACATGCATCAAGTACTTGTAGCATTAGCATGTAGCTTGTAATAGAACCATTTGCATATGAAAAATACAAAAGAGAAGTGAAATTGAACAAAGAAAATCAACTTTTTGTCTTCCAGTTTTGGTCCACCCTTGAAAATAATGCAACCTGATGATAAACAATATATAAAATGCAACTACATGATAAAGTATAATTGCCATTCAACCAACATATTTTATATATATATATATATATATATATATATATATATATATATATATATATATATATATATATATATATATATATATATATATATATATATATATATATATATATATATATATATAACTATCTATAATGCATTTAAGGCATTTATAAATAGAAGTCTTAATTTTTTAAGCTTACACATGTTACTATATTTAGTAATTCATACAATTAAATACTACACTACAATAATTACATTATAATGTACATTAACAACACATTAACTTTTAGTAATAAAATAGATGTTACAAACCTAAAATAATACAAATTTAAAGTTCTAAAATTTATCATATACATTCAATTTTTACTAAGTTCAAATGAATATAATTATGAAAATCTATATTTGTATTAATATATTTTATGGAAATTTAGAGACACATTTATTTTTTAGAACTATCAAACCGATAAACTGTCATATGCCGACTATCATTACATACCGCTAAAAGATAAAGATATGGCAAAAACTGTATATTTGGTATACCGATGCTTTGCGCGGGTACCATGCTAGTATATATATATATATATATATATATATATATATATATATATATATATATAGTGAGGATCACGTGCGGATATTCCTTTTAGTGCGGACGTACGGATGTACGTCGTCCGTTGATCTTTTTTTCTTTTAGCGGCTGAGATTTGATCAAATTCATCCCTTATTTCTCTCCGTATCTTTTTATTTTTATTAGAATATTCTATTTCCTTATTTTTCTCAACTTTTTTTATTTAATTTTTTTATCGAATGGAATTACGTGATCAATATTCTCGTATCGGTCCTGATCTATCGGTACATTTTTCATCAAAAAACGCTGTTGAAGGTATTTTTATGATAGTTATTCTGATATTAAGTTTGTTATTATGATTTTGAGGATAGTTACTCTGATATTACTATTGTTATTCTGAGTATTAGGACATTTACACTTTGATGTTTCCATCGTTAGTATGATAGTTATTCTGATATTAAGTTTTTTATTCTGATATGAGGATAGTTATTCTGATATTAAGTTTGTTATTCTGATATGAGGATAGTTATTCTGATATTAAGGTTATTTTTATATGGATAGTTATTCTGATATCCTTAATATGACAGTTATTCTGATATTAATTTTTTTATTCTGATATGTGTATAGTTATTGTGATATTTATAACGTTAATATGATAATTATTCTGATATTAAAACTGCTAATTTAATATATTGATAGTTATTTTGATATTTTTTTCTTCTTATTATGCGTTTTAAAACTGGTCTTATTATATAAGGATAATTATTCTGATATCGATAACATTAATATCATATAAGGATAGTTATTCTGATATTTAATCTTTTTTGTTATTATCCGTTTTAAAATTGGTCGTATTAATATGATAGTTATTCTGATATTAAAACTAGAAATATCATATAATGATAGTTATTCTGATATTAAATCTGGTAATATCATATAAGGATAGTTATTATGATATTTAATCTTTTTTTCTTATTATCTGTTTTAAAACTGGTCGTATTTATATAAGGATAGTTATTATGATATTAAAATTTGTAATATCATATAAGGGTAGTTATTGTGATATTAATCTTTTTTGTTATTGTCATATAAGGATTTCTATTCTGATTTTATTAATTATAATATGATAGTTATTCTGATATTAAAACTGGTAATATCATATAAGGATAGTTAATGTGATATTAAAACTGTTACTATCATTCAAGTTTAGTTATTGTTTATAGCTAACAAAATAGTTGTTCAATTGTAATTATTCTGATAGTTTGTCTTCAAATCAATCAGGCTAAATCACATTTTACTTCTAAACATACAATTTCAAACGCAATTTAACCTCCAACTACTTCTAAACACACAATTTCAAACACAAAATTATTATGGCTTGTCGTCTCCCCCATTCCGTTGAAGATATGCAAATGTATGTTAAAAAACAATGCGAAGAAGACGATGTGGCTTGAAAAAATGCTATTATAGACGTTATCAATTTGTTTGAGCAGGCAAGGGCATAGAAGGAACGTATGAGAGAAGACTACACGATTTTCAATGACATTATGCTTGAACGAAAAGCCGTGATCTACACTTTTTTGATGGATGAAGCCCACAAAGATGACAATATTGCTGACTATATTTCATTAATGTCTTAATATCAGAGTGTTTCTGCTAGACAAGGAAGATTTTGCTCGCATCGAGGAATTTGCCGGTTATCGGTCTCCTTTTGTATGATTTTGCATGCGGGGAGCATTCAGATTAGGATTTATCATTTATGTATTTCATATTGTTAATATTGTTTAATTAGTAGTAACAGCAGCAGTAATATTTTGTTGCTGCAGCAGTAATGTTTGTTTTTGCAGAAACACTTGTTTTCTAAGATAGTTATTCTGATATTTAAAACTTGAATATTATTTTAATAAAACATTTTTGTCAAGTTTATTTTATTTGTGATGTTAATAACTTTAATATGATAGTTATTGTGATATTAAAGCTTTGCAAAAAAGATATTCTGATATTAAAACTGTGTATATCATTCAAGTATAGTTATTGTGATAGGTAACAAAATATTTGTTCAATGATAGTTATTGTGATATTAAAACTGTTAATATCATTCAATGATAGTTATTGTGATACTTAACTAAACAGTTGTTCAAGGTAGTAGAAGCATCAGTAGAAATAATTTCTGCAGCAGTAGTAACTTGTTGAGATGCTATTAATAAATCTTTCAAGTATAGTTATTTTGAGATGCTATTAATAAATTTTGTTGTTGCAGTAGCACTTTCAAGTATAGTTGTTAGGTCACCATATAAGTAACACAAGCATCAATATAAGAAATACAGAAGAGAATAGATCGGTTGAACAACTAGCCAAACACACACACACGTATATGTATAGAAAGGTTATGCGTAGAGTATGAATGAAAGAGTAAATTGAACAACCAACCCTCAAGTGAGGGTTATTACAAGGTATTTATAGGAGAGGGAGCTAGGGCAAAACTCCTAGTCCCTTCCTTTCCTTATTGGACTTGGGCCTAGGCTTATGGGCCTTTTACATAAGCCTAAGGCTAATTACTAACATAAAGGCCATATTAAGCTAACTATTACATATGAATCACTAACACTTGAATTAAGGTTTAGGAGTGATTCCAACAATCTCCCCCTAAGTGTTAGCGATGAATGAAAGAGTGATAACGTTGAAGGTGTTGATGTAATAGTAGCTTTGACGTCTTCTGACATTCTTCTTTCTTGTGAGAAGAAGTGTCTTGATTCGAACAATCTCCCCAGTGTAGAGAAATTGTTTCTTTTGAAGTATTCTGCTTTGACGTCATCATTTTCTTTGTTCTTTAGTTCTTTGTTCTTTGAAAGTGATAATATGTTGTGGTAATCTACATCAGGTCTGCTTCGCTGCTCCAGTGTCTCCACGTCTTTCTCCAACATGCTCGCATGCTCTTTAACGTTGGATTACAGTTGATGAAGTTCTTTAAGTCTTAAACTTTGTAGATTCTTTGTAGAGGAAGAATCATTCTGACTTTGTGTTGCTTTTGATTGTGAGAGAACTTTCGTAAGTGATGTTGTTGGTATAAGCATGTAGAGAATCTGCACGATCAGTCCGCTCCAGAGCTTCCATAAGAAGTAAACATAGAAAAGTTTAGTAATAGGCGGATTCCGGCACTTACAAGTTTGAACTTTGAGAGTGTTAACAGCATAGTGTGAAAACACAACTCTAATTCTTACAAAGGCCGTTCCTGAACCGGAGTCCCACAAGTGAGATAACACGATGTACCGAAGTACACCTACGATTCAGATGAGTCGCTGAGGTACACCGAAGCATCACCTCACGACTGTAGACCGTTTGAGACCACTAAGCGTAATCCACGGGGAGTTACCGAAGCGACCTGCTGTCAGGGCTGTTAGATGTTGAACCTGGCAGGAGTTTCTATTCAATCACTGAGGATCACAATTGTGAACCTCTCATAAATTTTCTCGACAGATTGCTAAGATCTGTGTAGGACTCGATAACGTACCACTGTTGTTCTTATTGTTGAACAACACGTGATGAAATGTCAAGTGTACCTAAGAGATCTTTTGATGAATCTCGTGGCTCTAGACTCAATAGCGCGTTTTGGTTTTCCTGAGCAGAGACTAGGGAGATGGTCTCCTGCTTCAATACCAGCAATCTCTAAGAGAAAGTCGATAGTTTACGTAGGGTTCCCTGTGAGAATGAAACAAGCTTCTGTTGATAGAAACTTGAGTGGCTAATAAGGTTTAGTGCATGCGTCACTGGGTCCATGACGGCTTTTAATCTTCAATACCGGCGTCATCAAGTGACAACCAGTAGCATATAAATTGAACCCGGTGTCTGCCCTAAGTTGAATAATCTGGAGGGCTATTTCTTTTCACCCTTTTCTTTGCTTTTCTTTTTAATTCTTCAACTCCTTCTTTCTCCGATTCTCATTTTCTCCTTTTTATAATCATACCTAAGGACTTCTAACTTCTAACTATTTGTGATGTCCTTGGGTAGATCCCTCAGGCTCTGGCGGATCATAGGACGGTTATTCCTAACCTTAATCACCTTATAACTCCATTGCCATAAAACCATTTTCATGAAAATCTCTCGAAGTGTTTGTGAATGAAAAACATGTTTGAACACTTCAAGAGTTTTAGATTTTCAGAAATACTCCCCCTCGACATGTGCTTAAGAGTTTTGACAGAAATCTGCACAGTGAGAGAAGAGCGCGCACTTTTGAATTGATCGACTCAAGATAGACAATTCCCTGCGAGACATAATTACGTTGCATAGTTAAAGATATACATTGTCAGCTTTTAGGTGACAACTAGCTCTAATAACTACCTTGAAGATGTGGACTGTAACGCCCCGACCCGCCAAGGGTAAAGGAATCACAAGTAATGGTGTCATATCAAAGCAAACACAAATAACCAAAAGAAGTCTTAACATAAATGCGGAAATAATCCAAGTCAAAATGACTTCAATACATAGGTCCCAGCGGAGACATAATAAACCTCAACATAATATCCGAAATAAATAAGTCTTAAATGGTATCATAAGAAATCAAAGCTAAAATCTCTAAGGTAAGTCCACTCAAGCACTCATCCCAAAGCAACCCAGCTTCCAATGCTTAGATACCTGCCGCGGAAGAAAAGAAAAGTGCGGCTGAGCTTCAAAAGCCCAGTGAACAGATATGAAAGCAAAAGCGAATACTAAACGATAACGGATATGAAATAAAGTGAATGAGCAATAGCAAAATCATAATCATTTTCAAAGCATAAATCATAGTTTCCAAAACAAAGTTTATAGTCAACTACCACGAGCCCAGAACTTATATCAGATCATATTCATATTCACATAAGGCAACATTTCTCGTAAGGCAACATTTGTAGGGGAGACCTACCAGAGTTATGAAGGACGTGCATGCACGCAGCATCAATCATCAGATAACAGATAACATATAACATATAACAGATAACAGATCTAGGATGCATCCATACGCCCCTTCCTACATATTCGCAAATATGCTTCACCATCCAGAGACGTGGCAGAACATCACTCTACTGCCCTAGAGTCATATCAGAAGTGCATCACTGATACGGACATGGAACCCCCATGACTAGTTAAATATTTGGCTCGGGTGTCAAACTATCTTAGGTCAAATCAGAATGTCATAACTGACACAGATCATATTTATCAGAAAATCATTCTTGTTTCCAAAATCATAGTTTATATATCAAATAGTTCAAAATCAGATGTTTCATATTCCAAAAATCAGAGTTCAGATAAGCAATAGCTCAAACAAATCAGAATGGGTTCATAGCAAAGGCTTAGGAAACCCTAATACGAAAGAAAACGTAAAAAGAAACCTTTACTGAAAAGGTCAGAATATCTGTACCTTATTCCAACGCAAATGATCAAAAAGCAGAAAGACGAAAAGCAAAGGATTACTCCCTCTTCACAGAACCTATAGACATTAACGGTCGTCCACGTTATTTATGATTCCATAATCGTTAAAATGATCTTTTAATATTTGGTATTCATACTTTAATGATCTTCATACTTTAGGATTTCTTTATTAATGAGTCTTAAGTATTTTAAAATTAAAGTTGTAGATTAGGGTTCATTATATCATTTATTAAAGTCTAGAGTTAAATGTGAAAATAGTTTATAAGTCATAACTCACACATGAAATAACGAATTTCTATATTTAGTTCAAACCCTAATCGACTCTTATGTATGTTCTAGGGTTTTCTTATTCTTTAATATCTCATTAATATGCATTTACTTTATATGTTACGTCTTAATGACTCTCCACTTAACCTAATACGTAAGTAATAACCTTCTTTACTTTTACACTTTACCATACACGTTTATGATTTCATGTGACCATAAGTTATTAGGGTTTTGTATACTTCATACGCTTTACATATTAAACTAGGGTTTATGTTTACGTGACCCTTACTTATTTATTACACATCCAAAACTCATGTACATATGTATTCGGTTCATCTAGGGTTTCGGCTAGCAAGTTTACACAAGTCCTAGCTCATTTAACACGTTACATATTCAAGTTACATAGTTTTACCCATTAGCCGAACACTAAAATGGTTCGGTCCTAACTAATGCATACTTCGACCTAGGTTAACTCAACACAACCATGACCCGATTCAATAATACTTATCACGTTACATGTTCCTTATTAGTTACAAGTTAAATTGATTAGGGTTTGTCTTGTTTTCGGTTTACACTTCTCGGCCACAAACAAAAGAGAACAAAACGCGACTAAACAAAATATAACTTGACATATACATGCAAGGTACGTTAAAGGAAGTCGAATAAACGTTATACCTTAGCTCGTTGAAGCAAAATCTCAACACCAAGGGTGTTATGGGTCTCGGCCGAATCAAGAAGAAAGAAAAGGAGAGGCAAAGCAAACTAGGGTTTCAATTTAATGATTATGTGATGTATTTATAGTAGTAGCAATTAGTTTAGGATTAGGAGATAAGTTGGGTTTGGCTTGGCTTGGGTCCAACCGAAATACACAAGCTCACCCACATAATGGGCTTCGGCCCTTGGCTCACACGACACAAACAAACACCCTCTTGGCTCCTCTTGGTCCTCGGCTTGGCGCAAAAACAAAACAAAGGAAACGAGCCCATACCAACAAATAAACGGCCCAAACACTTATAAGCGAAACATTTAAATCCTTGTCGTACCAAAGTCGTTCACGAAATTATATTCGTTAAGTTTTATTTATTAGGTTTTTAATTTCGTAAATTTATTATAACGTATTTCACGTATTTTATTATTCTTGGTTCCAAGGGTATTTTAGTCTTTATATAGGTTTTAGATTTTCGGGTTTTACATGGACAACCCCGAAAGGTTGTCAAACCCATCAAAGTTCATGTCTATCAGGAGTTTCTCGAAAGGTACGATCTACTTGGATAAGTCTTGGAAGACAAATCTTTTCGATGTATGACTGTTCAGATTTCATCAATTCATGGGTTGAAGTCTTTTCACACGAGAATTCAATAGCAATTCACAACATATTTCTTATCACATTAATTTTCTCCTCCTCAAAATGGCATATAAATGTTATTTTTGACGAAATGTTTGAGATTAAATATGACCATTTTGAGATTTATGGGAAGATGACCACTGTGAACAATATGTGAACAAAGTTTTAATTCAACTACTTCCCCTCAACATAAGGGAAGTACTTGTTCTTTTGAGCAAAACCTTTGAAAAATGAAAGGTTTGATAAGTTTTACTCAAAAGTAAGAAGCTTTCGCTCCTTTTATAAGGATTGTGGCATTGAGGCGTACCACAGGGTCCTTTCATTACAAGAACGGGTTGTACACTGTTATGTGTGCACAAGCCATGGTCATAAATAATCACACATCCAAAATAATATGAAAGAGAAGCATTTTAAGGGGTACCAGGAATTTCAGGTAGGTCAGCAAGAACTCCAGGAATGCGAACTGGGCGTTGATAGCCTGTGAGATTAATGCGTTGACGACCACCTACGAAGCTTTCCAACGTTCTGAACTGGTCCCGTCGAAACAACCTTTCATCAATCATCTTGATGATTCTCTTTACATCCCGTCTTTCCTTAGAATCCCATCTCTTTTGTGACCCAATGCCTTGTTGAATCGCCTTTAACCGATATGCTAGTCCATCCCTGACATGCTTCAATGTTGAATCACCAAGCTTATGAAGCTCTGTACACGCCATCAAGCAGTTGCGGTGTAGTACACTGCGGTAGACTAATCCAAAGGGTTTGCTGATGAGAGTGTATTGAGGAAGATGGTTTATGTCAGGAAGTTCTAGCTGAGGTTTGGTGAAGTTGACACGTGTCTGATACGACTCAACAACAAGTTGTATATCTTTTACACGTTCCTGGATTACGATGCTTCTGATGAAGATAAGCAAGGACTTGATGTATTCACGTTGAATTTCTGTGGAGAATTGTCTCATGCGTCCCTGTACCTTTGCAAGAAACAGATCTTCAATGTCGTTGAGAGACAAGTTCTGAAAATCCGCTTCACAGAAAGCATAGTCCTTTTCGTCTTGTCTTTTGACCACGATGTTCGATAGAAAGGTGTAGTCCCATTTAGACGAAAGAGCAACATGCTTAAGAGCAACGATTCCTTTATCAATGTGCACTTCATGTTGAGATTTACGAACCTGGCAGCTTCTGTAGTAGATTCGTCGGAATTCCGGCCAATGGTGAATCCCATACAGTGCATCGATGTCATACTCTTCCACTCTGTTGTTGAACATGTGGGTAGCCTTTTCTTCGATGGCTATGCAGTTTGAGTATATGGCTGCCGGGAACGGAAGTGTAAGTGAGGTAGCATATTTCTTTGACACATCGCTACCATGTAGAAGAAATTCCAGGTCGTTGTTGAAGAAGTATCGAAATGGAATCTGAGGTTGATCTGGTCGACCAATGGTAGGTAGAGGTTTGGTCTAATCAGTGTAATATGGAGCGTTGTCTTTTCGGGTGAAGTCAATGTTTGCTTCAGGGTTGAGCCAATCAATGTTGTTGGACATGGCTCGTGCTATATTATCAAGATGATATTCAACTTCGATAGCACTTTCCGAGCTGTCTTTGAGCAGTTGAAAAGCTTCATTCTTGATTCGTTTCAACTCTGATTTCGTCATTTTCTTCACACGGAACTTTTCTTGAAGATACTTAGCGTGCTCCAATGTATTCCCTTCTACCATATCTTGGTCATCAGTTAAGGCGGGTGTAGCATAAACCAGTGTAGAGAACCAATCATACTCGGTGTCGTCATCGTCAAGCCATGAGACGACATCAGCCTTGGGAGTCTTCTTCTTTTTCTTAGGCTTAGAAGAGGATGATGGTTTCTTTGTTGTTGAAGCGGGAGAGGTGGGTTGTTGTTGGGGCTCAAGGACTTCATCATCGTCACCAGTGTACTCAAAGTGGTCACCGGTTTTCTCTGTCTGAGGTGGTAACTCAGAGTCCTGAGGTTTTTCAGTAGAAGAACGTGGAGGAGATCTTTGTTGAGCTGGAGTCCTTTGGGGTGGAGGTTGCATTGATGATGATTCACCAGATTTCTTTGGGCGTTTAGGCTTGTTGTTCTTATCCTTATCCTTGTCTTCATCATCTCGTGGACGTTTAGGCCTTTTAGCTTCTTCTCTGCATGCTGATTTGAGTTGGTATTCCAACAATGCTTCAAACAATTTACCTTCGTAAGAGGCAAATGTTGCGGAGCGTTTAGACATTTGAGCTACCAGCCGGTTAACCAATTCAGCATCTGAGAAGATTATGGGATCAACTGGATTGATGTTTACATGCATTGGTGTTGATTTCATAGTTTGCTTGGCCAGATGTAAGAGATTCGGATAGAGTTGTTTGGTAAACATCTCCTTTGTAACTCCAGGAACGATGTCAAGAAGGTACTTGTGAGTGTAACCTTTGATCATCTCGTTCATTTTCCCTTGAAGATCATCTTTCATGAGCTTCTGGACATATTCCCTTTCAACTTGCATCTTGTCATTCTCATCATGAAGATACTGTACCTGGTCAGCAAGAAAATTCAGCTTCTTGTACAGCACGTCTTTCTTTCTGACATGCTTGACAGCTTTAACGATTCGTGTCTTAGCTTGAGAGATCCAGGATGCAGTTGGCTTCTTTACTGATTTGGATGTGGATCTGGTTGATCTTTTGGATGGTGGTGGTGAAGAGTGAGAGGATGAATCTGATGATGAAGAGTCATGAGAAGGTTCAGGGTCCTTAGGAGGTTCAGAAGTTTTCTCCTTGGAATGAGTTGGACTGTTGAGAAGATAATCATCGTAGTTTACTTCGTCATCTTTATCAGTTTTAGTCTGTTCTTCAGCTTGAATCCTAGCTTCTTCATCTGCTTTAGCTTGAGCTGCGGCCTCTTCATCAACTTTAGCTTGAGCTGCAGCTTCTTTATCAGCTTTATCCTTCTCTGACTTTTCAGTTTCTGGTTCCTCAATGTCATACACAATAGAATCCTCCTGTTGCTTTTGTTGTTGCTCAAGAGTGGTGGCACCAGTTCCCTTATCGGGTTGATTAACCGCATCAGGAATTGGTGTAGATTGAACATCACCACTTGATCCTACGGGGCCACCCATTTGATCCTTTGCAAACTCTTTCGCAACGTGTTGGAGTCTAACGAATTTGAACTTCCTCCTGTAATCAGTATCAGTATCCAGTGGCTCTTCATCAGAGCTTTCTTCTTCGTGCTCAATCACTGGAGTTTTTCCTTTATCACCTTTGGGACTTGAAGGCTTTGTGGCCGTCTGAGTGTCATCTTTGACTGTTTCAGAGTAAGTTACTTCTTCTTCTGATTCAGTTTCCTCAGAGCTTTCATCCTTTAGCTTTCGTTGCGGTTCAAATTTGGGAATAGGGATAGCTTTCTTTGAAGGAACTGTCCTCTTACGTCCAGGTTTCCTTTTAGGAAACTTTCTTGGACTTTCAGTGGTTGCAGCACTTCCTGCACTTCCTCTTCTGGTTTTCCTAGAAGGTGTACCAGAAGACTTGTCATCGAGATGACCAACTTTGCCTTCATCAACTGCTACCAGATACCTTTTGTATGAGTAAAGCTGTTTGATTTCATCAGAGAGAAGGTGATCCGGTAACACAGCATCTTGTTTCTTTGTTGTTGATTCCTTAAATCTGACTGTTAGAGTAGGTTCATACAACATGTCGTGATTGTTGGGGTCATTGAGTCTCTTGGGGATATCGGGATTAAGTCCAAGTGCTCTTTGGATCAACAGTTTTGTATATCTGATATAAGGAATCTTTGAGCCAAGCTTTTTGAGGAATGACATCATGTCGTCCCATATCAGAGCTTCAATTTCGATGTGCTTCATGTTAATCAAAGCCCAAAAGATCTGCAGTTCCATGAGCTTGGGATGCTCATAGCCACTGTCACGACCGGAAACAGATTTGGTGATGATGATGTAGTGATTTCTTCAGGGTTGAGGAATATTCTTAAGATCCCCGTATGAATGCTTAGAGATTACTCCTGTAGCTTCGTCATAACCAATGTCGATCATGAATTGTAGAACAGTCTCTTCAGTTGGTGTTGCAACGAAATCGGTAGGCTCGTTGTCGGGAATAAGGAGAACAACCCTTAAGTCTGCATGTGTGATGGTGACTTGTTTGTGGTTTAGATTCACTGTCACAGCATTTTGTCCTTTGATCTTTTGCATTGTGTTCCAGAACTGATGAATGTAGATCTCAGGCACTGTAGCAAAATTTGAGAGCATGTTCTGATAAGGATGATTCTTCAGAATATCCACAACAATCAAGCATGAAGATTCTGAGCAGGTGAGAGTTTCAAAGTCAACACGAAGGTTGTTCTTTCCTATCTTCATTGGGTATCCATGAGGGAAGATATCAGCAACGGTGAGAGCATTTGGTGCATCCACATTCATTTGAGCGTCCATGTCGTGATCTGAAATAAATTTAGTAAAAAGAACCAACATATCGAAAGACATTATGTTAGTCAACATATGGTTTTATTGTCTAACTAATGAATGTGCTATGTCGATGATTGTTACGAGTCCAAAGTCACTTGTTTGTCCAATAGTTCAATGACGTCGTGATAAGTTTAGTGAGTTAGTTAACTTTAAGTTTTAAAGTTTATGTTATCACTTATTTTTCACAACATATCAAACGTTTAAGCATATTAGTGACATTATTGGTTTCGTGACGATATGATTTATTTATTTACAAGTTTGCACGCGTAACAATTCATGATGAAGGTTTAATCAAGGCTTAGGCGTAAAAATGGTAGCTTATGCGTAAACAGGAGTTATACGCATAAAGGTGCAAGCTTATGCGTAGGTCCTTGTCTTACGCGTAATAAATATTACGCGTAGGAAAAAGGGAACCTTATGCGTAGAGCTTACGCGTAAGAGCATATAAAACCTTACGCGTAAGGCTTACTCGTAAGAGTCATTCTTATGCGTAGAGGTCACTGTTTACGCATATCCTTCACAGGATATGCGTAGTCCCTTATGTAGAACCTTACGTGTAAGATTTCTCTTACGCATAACATGCTACGCGTAAGGTGATCCTTATGCGTAGATGTCTAACAACCTTGATTCTGATTTTTACGTGTTGCAAACCTGAAACAAAATCATCATAGCATCAATATTAACACATACATTCATTCTATAACAGATCATGGCATGAATACTTATCAAACAGTTAGGCGTAGAACATATGTTACGCGTAGCCTAAAACCCTAAAGTTCAAGATTTACGCGTATGAAATCTAGCCACATGATTTGCACCAAAGTTTTTCTGGGAGGTCTAAGAAGTATAAAAAGATGTCCTATCCAAGTTTTAACATCAAAGTCAAATCCAGTCAAGAATACCCAATTCTCATGAACATAAACCCTAGTTTTTCAGTTTTAGTGCAATTGATGTTTCTGGGCAGTTTCTGAGCTTAGATACGATCAATTAATCATGAATACAACATTAACTAACTATCTTTTTCACCAAAAACACTCACATATGAGAAAACCCAAATTTACGCGTAAACCCTAACTTTTGAAATCAATCAATTTGAGTTTCTGGACGAGTATAAATGATAAAAATGGTGTTCTTGTGATGATAAAAACGTTTTGACACAACCATTAACACCAAAAACACTCAACTTTGATTATGTGTTCATACACATATGCGTAGAACACAAAATCCCTTCTAGGCGAAAATCTAACCGTTAGTTTGAAAAACGATTCAAGACCCATGTTTAGATTGTTGCAAAGAATGTTAAAACACTTACAAATTGAGGATCAAAAGCACGGATTTGTGAAACGATTGTGGATCGTGGATGATGTTTGGTGAAATATTTAATGTGAAGAGTTAATATGTTAGGTGGAGTGTTATATTTAAAGTAACTTTAAGCTTTTGACAGTTTTAGCCCCTCCACCTTTGCCATTTTAATCCAATGACTTTTAACTTCCATTTTGGTTATCAAACGAAGAATATTTGGAAATAACTTTGACGACACTCCCCCTCGACTTAAAAAATAATGAAAGTTTATAAATTTTAGTCCGAGGAGTGTCAGAAAACCAGAAATGTGACCACCATTATTTAAAGAAACAACCGGGAATAGGTAACATGCAAGTACACAGTTATTTTGAAACAGTTAAGTATTTATTTTCTCCCCCTCGACACTTGATCAGAAAAATACTGAATTTTGAAAGATTTGAGTGTTGACGGAAGAATTGTACTTGCAATGTTGGAAGAAATATAGATGGAAGAATATTTTTGTTGTTTTATCTGATTTTATATTTTTATATTTTGTTTTTGAAAAAATATTTACAAAAGAGGTTTTGGTGTTTGACTGGTTTTTAAGACTGTTTTAAGAGTTCATCCAGTTCCTCTTGAGTCAAACACCGCATACCAATCCGGTGGACCAACTCATTAAACCTAGCAGGAGCTAAGGCTTTGGTGAGTAGATCTGCCAATTGGTATTCTGTACCCACAAAGTATAATTCAACAGTACCCTGCTCCACGTGGTCCTTGAAGAAATGATATCGAAGATCGATGTTCTTAGATTTCGAATGCTAAACTGAGTTGCACGAGATCGCAATAGCACTCCGATTTTCGCAGTACATCGGAATTCGGTCAAATACGTAACCATAGTCTTTGAGTTGTGTTCTCATCCAAATTACTTGAGCACAACATGCAGACATGGCTACATATTCTGCTTCGGTTGAGGACAGCGATGTACAATCCTGCTTCTTCGATTGCCATGACACCAGTTTGTCACCAAGAAATTGTAACGCCCCTGAAGTACTTTTCCTTGAGTCTAAGCATCCTGCGTGGTCAGCGTCTGAAAAAGCTATTAGTTCAAAACTAGAATCCTTCGGATACCAGATCCCCAAATTAATGGTTCCCTTGATGTATCGGAGGATTCTCTTAGCCTTAGAGAGGTGGGTTTCAGTTGGTCGCGACTGATAACGGGAGCATAGATATACGGCAAAAACAATATCAGGTCTGCAAGCTATTAGATACATGAGAGACCCAATGATACTACGGTATTTTGTAGGGTCCACCAATTTCCCATGTAAATCAGCGTCTAGCTTCTTGGTATGAGCCATTGGTGTGGCATAGGTGTCACAGGTTTGCATTCCAAATTTGTTAAGAATTTCAAGGGCATATTTGGACTGACTCAAGAAAATACCACGGGGTGATTGATGAACTTGCAGTCCTAGAAAGAACGTAAGTTCACCCATCATGGACATTTCAAAATGTTTCTTCCATTAGTTTTGCAAAAGCGATTGAGTACTTTTTATGTGTTGACCCATAAATGATGTCTGTGGAAAACTAGAAGGGGGGGGGGGTTGAATAGTTTTACCAATTTAAAACTTCCTTTTAAATATTTAGATCGACTTATGTCAATCTATTTGGTTGTTTATGTTGGACATTGATAGATAGATATATAAACGTGTAAAGAAAGATATAGAGTAAGAAGCACATCACCACGACACAAGTATTTATAGTGGTTCGGCTACAAGGACACCTTCCTTGCCCTACTCCACTCCCCGAGTCACCTACTCGAGAGTTCGTAAACACTACACCAACTCCTTATGGCGGAGAAGCCTTCACAACGTCGCTTAACCTTTTTCCGGTACAAAGCTAAATACCGAGTTCTTTCACACCAAGGCGAACCACACCTAACACAACGTCGCCTACCCTTTATACGGTGCTAGGCTAACCACCGAGTTCTTTCACACCTTAGGAGAACTAATCCTTCACAACGTCGCCTACCCTTTATTAGGTACTAGGCTAAGCACCTAGTTCTTTCACACCTTAGGTGAACTACACCTTCACGACACAACACCTAATCTCAAGGAGATCTACTCCTTGTTACAACACCATCAAGGATATCACCATCCTTGTATATAAACAAATACATATATGTATAACGATGCACCTCATCGATTATACGACCTAGGTATTCTTCCCAAATGCTACTTGATTTGATTCTTTGGCATCCTTCACTAATGCCTTTGACACAACGCTTGGCACCCTTCACTAATGCCTTCGTCTTGACACCTTTAGCATCCTTCACTAATGCTTTGACATGGATGATGAGCACCTTTCACTAATGCTTTCATCTTGACACATTCGACATTCTTCACTAATGCCTTCAACCCAACATCTATGGAGAAAGGAAGAACTATCAACAAGAGAACCTTAGTAGTCTTGATGATGACGAAGAATGGCAACTCATGGACTTTGAGCTTGCACGTCTTCAAGAGGTGGTGATCTTTCCTTTAAGAGGAACCTAGTAGATCACACAAAAACAAAAGACAAACTACATAGATCACTTAGATCTGAGGTTAGAGGGTTAGAATACTTTGGGGAAGTATGTGTAAAAAGCACCCTTAGAGAGGAAGAAATGGCTCTCTATTTATAGAGGAAATTCTCTTCTGTTTCCCCGGATCCCACGGATCCCTACCACAAGGGATCCGGCTAGCACAAAGCTAGGGATCCGTGGTCCGCTCCTCTTTGCCCATGGGTATTTTTGGTTATGGGTCATGGGTTATGGGTTGATCCATGGTTTTCTTTCTAAATACAATGTATCTTAAGGATACAATGAACTTGGTTAAGTGGTTTATATAAAACCATGGGTTATGGGTCAAAACCATTTGCTAGTATTTACCCATTTAGTATATACTTGTATTTACCCAATTTAGCATACACTTAGTTTTTACCCATTTTAGTATACTTAGTTTAAGTATATGTTTAACCCAATATGTAAACACTAGTTGTTGTACATATGTATCTAAATCATAAAATCACTTATACTTGTTTTAGTGTTTTATGTGAAAACGTAAGTGTGTTAGAAAACTATTAACTCAAACTATTTACGTACTCTATTTGTTTCGTTAAAATGATTTTATATTTGTTATCGACAAAACATTAGAAGATCGTAAAATATAAATAAACGTTTTCACGGCTTATTTGTATTAACAATCTCCCCCTTTTTGTTGATGACAAAACATAAAATTATTTTAAGGAAAAATCTAAAATTCGTAAAAGTTTGAATTTGTAGTTTTTACTTTCTTCTCCCCCTTTTTGTCGAAACAAAAAGTGTTAAAAGAAACTAACACAATTTTTATAAGAAAAAAAAATGTAAAAATGTAAAGAGAGCAAGTGACGGGAATGGTACTCGTCTTAACCCCCCCTTGACGAGTCCATCCCTATGTAAGGGCGTCAAGGACATAACGTAAAATAAACTAATTGTGTTTGCAATTAAGTTTGCAAATGGTTCGTCTAAGTGACGAAAATGTGCTCCCCCTTGAATATTGCAATGTTGCAATGGGGTGTCTTGAAGTGTAACCCAAAATTGGATTAAGTTTGCAAATGATTTTGCAATGTCGTTTGACACAAAGCTCCCCCTAGCTTTATGGTGTCAATATCTTCATGTGTATTTTGAATAACTACAAAACAAAGGTTAGAAAAACAAGAGTATAGTGCATAATTTCCTGCAAAAGAGACTCAAGTTAGTATAAATTTGTGCTCCTGTACCACGGATCCCACGGTTCCCTTTAAGGAGGGATCCGTCTAGTTATCTGGAAGGGATCCGGCTATCTGTTGACAGTATCTTCAGCAGTGAAGAAATGTCAGGGAATGCTATTTTTGAGAAAATGAGATATATGTACCATATATCAAGCACAACAAAGATAATCATAGCATATAAGTATTCATTCAATAAAACAAGAGATACACAACCAAATCTCTAAAACTAAGAGAATGAACTAGTCAAATAGGTGCTACTAATGCTAATAAGTTAACCCAAACTTAAGATTCGACTAAAAGCTTAATGATGATTAATGGTGAGGAAGGTTTCCTAAATGTTCTAAGTTTGAGCTTTTGACTATGATGTTCATTGTAGTTTAGGCTTGTTGACCTCTTCGAAATGTTCGAGAAGGTGATAAAACATGAAACGTTGCTCTTCACGTAGTTCATGTATCAACCTTTCAACATGTTTACAATGATAGCAATCCTTGTCATGGTTTTGAATTTCTTGTAGTGGAAGTTCAAGTAAAGTGGGTTGAGTGTCTTCAAATGAAGGCGGAATTGGTGGAGGCTTATTAAGTGATGGCTCTACAATGTTTGAGGGTAAAGAAGCATCAACTTCCTTATGGTCGGGTGGTTGCCTTTGATGTCTTCTCATAATCCAAAAAGGACTATTGGGGGGAATGATAGAGTTTGATTTTGAAGCAAGTGTTGATTCAACACTTTGATTTTGTTGCACAATCTTTTCAAGTGAATTTGTTGGTAATGGTGAAAGGTGAGATGGCCAAGAAGGTAGATCTTCTACATTGTGAGAATGTGGAGATGTTTGTGAGGTGGTTCTAGGCACTAATGGTGTTGGTTGAGTTGTGGAGGGTATGTTTGGGATAGTAGAGTTTGGTGATGAAATCCTAGTGGGAACACTCTTCTTGGGAATTAGTTTGATTGGTTTCCTTGGTGTAGGGGAAATCCTAGCATTGGTAGACTTAATCGGAGATGATTCGTTTGAGGAAACTTCGTGTATGATTCTAGCAAGTTTCTTGGGTGGTTCTTGAGTGGATGAGTTAGCACTAGGAGCCTTTCTCATGATGAAATGACTTAAGAAAGATGGTTGTAATTGCTGATGGTTTGTGTTTGTGTTTGATGACTAAGGTGTTCTTAGCAATATGGCTTATAAAGGGAAGAGCTTGGTAGTTGCCTTTAAGACTTAATCCATTAATGTTCTTGGAAATGTGATGATTAATATGCACAAGGTTGAGATTCAGAGTTTCACTGATCTAGGAACTCATTTAAGATGAGATGGAGTGTTTGAGTTAGGAAGATGAGTTGAAATGATTGTTTTAGCTATGTTTGACATAAACTGTCACCCGGATCCCACGGTTCCCTCCTTGAAGGGATCCGGCTAGGCTAATCCTAGGGATCCGGCTGTGGAGTTTGTTATACTCCATGGACCGTTTAGAGTGCTAGGAATTAACAATAACAAAGACTATAACTTGCACAGCGGAATAAACTAATCAATACTTTGTTATTGAACAAGGTTTTCATCATTATCTCCCCAATTATATATTGATCAGAATATAACGTGTTACCTAACTGTAACAGGGATCTAAGCCATCTCAGATCTTAGGGATATACAAAACAAACACTAACCCTAGACGTTTATAGAAACACGTCTAGGTTACACACACCATATAGAAACACGTCTAGGTTACACACACACCATCTACTAGACGTCTACATTGTGAAAGACTTATATCTAAAACCTACACCCCATGTCCTCTTTATATACTAGAGGATTAGGGTTTACAAAATACTACGAAGGACTAATAAGTAAATCTTTTTTTGCAAGCAAGTCCTTCCATCTTTTTGTAGGTTTCATCTCTTTCTCTTTAAGCCCTTGATGTTTCATTCTTTTATTTATTTTGTCTCATCAAATCTAAGGAACCTAAAACCCAACAATCTTCCCCTATTTGATGATGACAAAACAAACAAAGTCGTGTACGAACTTCCCTAGACGAAGTAGCAGAAGTTGAGATGTAAACATCTCCCTAAATGAAACAAATCTTGTCTTCCCCTTAATTCATGCCACGCCACTCCAATATATCTTCCCCTTTTTGTTATCAACAAATAGAGAATTTAAGCAGTAGAAACTTCCCCTTGAGTGATGCATGAACATTAAATGATTCTTCAAATCTGTAAGCTCCTTGTAATGATCACTTGTGAAGAAAATCAAATATAACAAACTTGATAAAGAAGTAGAATAACCCAAACTTGTGTCTTATGTCTTGTTTATCCACGTGACTCCAAACTTATACTAACACCATATAAGTAGACCGCAATCTCTTGACAAAATCCTCATCTTCAATGAGACACTGAGCACTACAATGTAACTCCTTTAAGTGATAGTTAACTAGGTCTTCATCCATCCACCCCTTGACCTATGAAAACTAGATTTTGCAAGTCTTCGTCAACATCCTTTAAGCACGAACAAGTTATCTCCAAAGTGTAACACCCACTTTGAGATATGATAAGATCACGAATCTAGGTAACTCAACTACAATATCAAATAGGTTATGATCAATCATCTTCGTAATCACCTATTCAATAAATCTCAAAAACGAGCCTTTTAGAACCTTTAAGAACAAATTAAACCAATCTTGTGTGTCGCCAAAAATCCATAAAAAATATCATGCTCGACTTCCCCTCAACTGATCAGCCTTTTATTCATACCATTTAGAGCACATGACATTCAACATTTATTGCCTTCTTTATTATTCTCCATAAAATACCCAAGCATCCAAATACTCATGTACGGTTAAATACATATAACCAACACATCATCACATATCATTTGCATAGAAAGATACAAAAATTACCATGCCACCTGGTCACGTCATTTAGCCTATTAAATATCACTTTAAGATTTATCACAACCTTTATAGAGCATGCAACCAATAACCGTAGCACATAAATAAATAATGCATGACCAGTATCAAGATCCATCACCGTTTTTTATGCCTTCCTTCTATCGCTATCACAATAATCATAGCAGCACCATTCAAGAAGTATCGAATACAGTGAGCAGCAGTCAATAACAAATAGCAGCAGCGCGCATGAACTATTAACACAGCTTCAACAACATTAACGAGCAATAGATAGCTGTAATAACCAAAGTACAGCAGTAAAAACAAATCTTTCTCGGACAACTGAGCAGTACAAACTTAGCCATATGGACGAGCAGTAGATATCATAAACGAGTACTCACATGCATCAGATATAACGTTGCGTCATCATCAGTAGCCTTACTTCCATAAAACATATTCCAATATCATTAGACGTAACTACATTGAGTAGTACTGATGTCCACTGAGCAAAATTAAATACAAAAGCAGCATCCTCAATGACATCAGTCCTCGTATTTAATCATATATATGCGACAACTGATTTGCACAAAACTGAGCCAGTCCATCATACTAAAATTAATGCACCAATCATATCACATCATGAATCCTCCATCCAATGTTATCAAAATAGCATGTCCATGTCCACTGCCTTCATAATTTATAATACCTTCATGCAATCTTAGAACCACAAACGTAATATAACGTGTAGCTTTAGAAACTTGAATCATGATCAGCTTTAACACAACGAGCAGTAAATTATAGCAAACACGCGAGCAGTAGTAACCAAGATAGCACAAGCAGTGATAATCGACATCACTAGAAGTGGTTCGAGAATAAGAAAAGATTTGATGAGAATACCCAACACCGACTCTCAGCAGTTATGATAGGTTTGAAATGAGGTTTCTAGGAGCTAAAGCCTATCTCATTTTGAATGTTTCAGTTCTCCTAAGTGCTTGAGATGAAAGGATACTTGAATGATCAAAGGTAATAAGTGTTATAGCAAATGATTGCTTCTTATGGAAGGAGGATGGGACAAGATGACTACCAATGGATGTCCAAGGATAACACTAAGAGTTATATAGGTGTCAAGTCATAATAAATGATCCTAGTGATCAGATTTAAGCTTGAGGTGATATTTGGATAAATTCTTAAAAATCATAAGAATTGAAAAACTAATCTTTATCTTTCTTTGAGATAAAAATAACTAGAGGTAATAAAAAAAAATGTTTAATTTGTTCTCTTTAAGTGTTTTGAGAGATGAGAAATAGTTTGTGAGTAGTTGAAGCGGAAATATGGTGAGTTTAGATGTGTTGATAAAATCAGACTAAGATCTTAAGTAAGTCTTTAGTGAGTCTAAGCCTTTCTCATCCTTGAAGTAGACTTAGTTGGGTTCTAAAATCATATGCTAAGCTAATGTGATGTTATCTAGAAAGCAGTTTTGATGTACTGAATGCTGTATTGCTGATCTGATGTCACGGATCCCACGGTTCCCTCAAGGGAAGGATCCGGCTAGGCTAATCCTAGGGATCCGGCATTTGCAGATCAGAAACCACACAGAACCTACACAGAAATGATGCGCAGTTTATGAACACTAGTAAATCCACAGATAGACAGTAGAAACAGGCATGTTTATCACAAAACACTAGTTAAAGACAATATCCAAATAATCATAAACCGAAAATGCTAAAATGTAATCATCCAAACATAAGATAAAGAAAAACAAGCACAACCCTATTGTCTCTTTCGTCAATCCTTTCTTTTCCTTTTTGACGGCTTAGTGAGGTTGTATGCGAGGTTTTGGATCATGCCTCTTATTTGTTTAAATTCCGCGGTCTCATTTGGAATGGTTGGAAGTTGTTCGTGGTATTCAAGGATTTCCAATTTGATGTTAGATATGGGGTCGATGTCTTCCTCATCTTCTTTTTCTTCTTCTCCGGCCGAGGAGTCCGAGAGAGCTTCAGGTTTCTCTCCATTGACCATGAACCGTTTAGAGGGTTGTTTGGTAAGAGGTACCATGACGTGATCGGAAAGGTAATGATCATCGTTGATAGGGGATGGTTGCAATGCACTAACATACTTACAAAGTCGTGTTAGGATCATACCATATTGGAGTACCATGTTGGAAGCTTTGAATACCCCAGCCATTCTCCTTACCATGTAGTAGGCAAGATTAAATGGCCTTTGGTGGGTAAGACAATAGATCATTTGCACAAGACATGCGTTTGGATGATCTTTGTTTCCAACTAAGCTAATGATGTTTTCCCTAAGGATTACTTCCCATTTTCTAAACATGGGATGCATTTTGAAAAGTTCCATTTTAAAGGGATCACGGTGAATGAGCTTTTTGTTACGATCGTAACGGGATTGGTCGGTCCTAATTTTAAAGATAGTATCACGAATGGTTTCGGGATCGTCGAGAGGAGTGTTATAGAGAGGCTTGGGATCAAGTGCATGGTTTTGAGAGTTAATTGCCCAATCTTGAGAGTACATACAAATTCCCTCACAAGGAATGCGAAGAATTTGAGCAAAGGTGTTGAGAGGAAAAATAAAGTTTTGTTTGTTGATGATGAAGGCGATTGAGATGCTATTGTCGGTGTTTCTAATGATCCTAAAGCTTTTGTAAAATTCAAAAATGAAGATCGGACAAATTTGTTCATCTATGTCAAGGAGACAGTCAAAATTGATTGTCGAGAAAACTTGACGAATGTCGGTATCTTCAAGGAAACATTCCTTGACTACACGACCTTCGTGGATAAGTCATTTTACAAGGCTTTTGAATATTTTACGGTTGGTTTTGGTCAATCCCCTTTTACGATAGTAGTGAGTAAGGTAATGGACGGTGTCATGGTGATCTTGTTGAGTGGCTTTGGGCATGGTTGTTCCTAAAAATACAAGTTTTCAATTAAGATAAATTAGTTGGAATGGGTTTATGGTTTTGATTTGTATTAACAATGTTGTGAACGCAAAGTGATTTTGTTAAAATCCCCCTTTTCATGATTAGTTTGAAAAACCCTAATTGAGTTAATTGATTAGATATTAAGAAACCATAAACCCTAGGATGAGGATGATGAAAGTTACAACAAGTTAATGTAATTACTTACAATGGTGTTCTAGAAGGGGATACTTGAAAGTATGGAAGCCAATGAGGATTGATTTTGTAGCTTGGTTGTTTTTTGTTTTTGTGTGAATAGAGGGAAAAACAATCAGTGGTGAATTTTTGAAAGCGTATAGCTGAGTTCTGTTCCACGGTTCCCCCGGATCCTTTATGTTTTGGATCCGGCTAGTACAACTAGGGGATCTGGCTACTGTGGACAGAAAAGGGGTTGTTTGACATTATTTTTGTAGTAGGCTTATAAATTAGCTTACTAAAAGATAGTTCGGAGGTATTAGATGAAGATTGTTTTTGGATGACGGCTTTTGATGAATCACATATCGAAGGTTCATATGTGATGACGACGTTAGTTTGACGAATCAAAAGGAGTATTATTCCCGATGATGAAAAAGACGGAAAAGTGACGAAAGAGACTTCTAATGATGTTAGAGATAAATAAGCAAAGAAAACTTGTGAAAAATAAATTGAACTCATGTAACCTATCTAATGAAAAGTAAAACATACCTCTATGCTTCTTGGTTTGGCATAATGTCAAAGATACTTCATGAGCTTTTAAAGTAATCCTTTGTACTTGGTGTACGTGAGTTGTGATTACTTTTTAGATCCTTCCTTGAATGTTGACTTCATTATTCTTTGAATGAAGATTTTGGAGAGATTCTAGCATGAAGATTTCTTAGGAACAAAAGTTGTTAGAGTCATCTATAAATTTCCAACAAAATGATTTTTTTTTAAAATATGACCCAAAAAAAATCCTTCTTTGTAGTTTTCAAACATACACGGATCGTATCAAGTCTTTAAAGTACAACATACTTTAAGAAACTTGGTAACGAAGCTCTGATACCAATTGTGGAAAACTAGAAGGGGGGTTGAATAGTTTTACCAATTTAAAACTTCCTTTTAAATATTTAGATCGACTTATGTCAATCTATTTGGTTGTTTATGTTGGACGTTGATAGATAGATATATAAACGTGTAATGAAAGATATAGAGTAAGAAGCACATCACCAAGACACAAGTATTTATAGTGGTTCGGCTACAAGGACACCTTCCTTGCCCTACTCCACTCCCCGAGTCACCTACTTGAGAGTTCGTAAACACTACACCAACTCCTTATGGCGGAGAAGCCTTCACAACGTCGCTTAACCTTTTTCCGGTACAAAGCTAAATACCGAGTTCTTTCACACCAAGGCGAACCACACCTAACACAACGTCGCCTACCCTTTATACGGTGCTAGGCTAACCACCGAGCTCTTTCACACCTTAGGAGAACTAATCCTTCACAACGTCGCCTACCCTTTATTAGGTACTAGGTTAAGCACCTAGTTCTTTTACACCTTAGGTGAACTACACCTTCACGACACAACACCTAATCTCAAGGAGATCTACTCCTTGTTACAACACCATCAAGGATATCACCATCCTTGTATATAAACAAATACATATATGTATAACGATGCACCTCATCGATTATACGACCTAGGCATTCTTCCCAAATGCTACTTGATTTGATTCTTGGGCATCCTTCACTAATGCCTTTGACACAACGCTTGGCACCCTTCACTAATGCCTTCGTCTTGACACCTTTAGCATCATTCACTAATACTTTGACACGGATGATGAGCACCTTTCACTAATGCTTTCATCTTGACACTTTCGGCATTCTTCACTAATGCCTTCAACCCAACATCTATGGAGAAAGGAAGAACTATCAACAAGAGAACCTTAGTAGTCTTGATGATGACGAAGCATGGCAACTCATGGACTTTGAGCTTGCACGTCTTCAAGAGGTGGTGATCTTTCCTTTAAGAGGAACCTAGTAGATCACAAAAAAACAAAAGACAAACTACATAGATCACTTAGATATGAGGTTAGAGGGTTAGAATACTTTGGGGAAGTATGTGTAAAAAGCACCCTTAGAGAGGAAGAAATGGCTCTCTATTTATAGAGGAAATTCTCTTCTGTTTCCCCGGATCCCACGGATCCCTACCACAAGGGATCCGGCTAGCACAAAGCTAGGGATCCGTGGCCCGCTCCTCTTTGCCCATGGGTATTTTTGGTTATGGGTCATGGGTCATGGGTTATGGGTTGATCCATGGTTTTCTTTCTAGATACAATGTATCTTAAGGATACAATGAACTTGGTTAAGTGGTATATATAAAACCATGGGTTATGGGTCAAAACCATTTGCTTGTATTTACCCATTTAGTATATACTTGTATTTACCCAATTTAGCATACACTTAGTTTTTACCCATTTTAGTATACTTAGTGTAAGTATATGTTTAACCCAATATGTAAACACTAGTTGTTGTACATATGTATCTAAATCATAAAATCACTTATACTTGTTTTAGTGTTTTATGTGAAAGCGTAAGTGTGTTAGAAAACTATTAACTCAAACTATTTACTTACTCTATTTGTTTCGTTAAAATGATTTTATATTTGTTATCGACAAAACATTAGAAGATCGTAAAATATAAATAAACGTTTTCACGGCTTATTTGTATTAACAATGTCATCCATGTAAATTTGAACAATTAAAATATGTGTCCCGTGATATTGTATGAAAAGAGTTGGGTCGACCGAACCTTTGGTAAAATTATTGGCAATGAGAAAGGATGATAACTTATCGTACCACGCCCGAGGAGCTTGTTTGAGACCATATAAAGCTTTGTTCAGTTTGTAGACATGGTTCGGGAACTCGGGATCAACGAATCCTTCTGGCTGGTTCGGGAAAAGCAGTTTTGACGTCCATCTGAAAGACCATTATATTCATATGAGCCGCGAACGCGAGAAAAATCCGAACAGCCTCAAGACGAGCAACTGGAGCAAATGATTCTTCAAAGTGAATACCCTCTTCCTGTCTATAACCCTTAGCCACCAGACGTGACTTGTTTCTGATTACGTTCCCTTCAGCATCCAATTTGTTTTTCCAAATCCATTTGAGACCAATGACGTAGACCCCTGTTGGTCTTTCAACCAGTTCTCATACTTCAAGAAGTTTGAATTGGTTGAGTTCTTCTTGCATGGATTCAATCTAGTTGTCTTTTGTCATTGCGTCTTTAATGTTTTTAGGCTCAGATTGGCAGACAGTGAGGGCATAAATGCAATGTTCACCATATGTGTGAAGACATTGTCTTGTAACGACTGGTTGATTCGGATTGCCAATAATATTCTCAAGAGGGTGGTCTTTTGTCCATCGATGTGTAGAGGGTTGATGTTGGTATACATTGTGCAGATTCTGAGGATTCAAATGGCTTGTAGATGATTCCGCAACATCAGGTGCAGCAGTTTCATTAGCAAACGGGTTAAAGAACGCATTTGGATCAAAATCTGCAGGTGGGGGTAGAACATCATCAGATGGTTCAGCGTCGTTGGAATCAGTTTGTTCAACTGTTGTTGTGGAGTCAACTGGTGGTGCTTCTTCAACCGTAGTTGTTGTAGCAGGTGTATCAGGTATAAGAGTATTATCAGGTTGAGTAGCAGAAACAGCGGATACACCTGGAGCACGTTCATCAATATCGTCAGTGAACAGAGGAGCAAATAGCCTTTCCATTTGTTGACGAGTAAGCTGAGGGCTTGATTCAACTGATGATGGGGTTTGAGGGAAGTTTAAGCGGTTGTGACCGGGTTCCAAGCTGTTATACTTAGAAGCCATTTCTGTGAGTTCATCAAAATGAGCATGAATCGTTTCCATAACCTGCTTTGTACGACAATTCCAGATCCGATAACCTTTAGAATTCTCACAGTATCCAATAAATGCTCCAATGTCAGCTTTGGCTTTGAGCTTACCAAAGTCATCACGATCATTATTCGGATAGCAAAGAGATCCAAATACATGAAAGTGTTTGAGATTCGGTTTATGGTTATGGATAAGCTCAAAAGGTGTTTTGTTGTGGCGTTTAGTAATCATTGAACGATTTTGAGTATAGCATGCAGTTGATATAGCTTCTGCCCACAAGTAATCTGGAAGTTTAGCATTGATTAACATTGTTCTTGCAGCTTCCACTAACGTTCGGTTTCGTCTTTCAACAACTCCGTTTTGTTCTGGTGTACGTGCAATAGATGTCTGATGCTCAATTCCCACTTTCTCATAAAATTCTCGAAGATTTTGGTTAACAAATTCAGTTGCTTTGTCTGTTCTGATTTGGCGGACGGTGTTCCGGAGCTGAACTTGAATTTTCGTGAGAAAGGTGATGATCATCTGTGGATCTTGATTTTTACATTGAAGAAAGTAGACCCAAGTCCATCGTGAGTAGTCATCGACAATTACCAAGATGTAGCGTTTGCCATTAATCGTTTGCACGCGCATCGAGCCACACAAATCCATGTGAAGAAGATGAAGCACATGCTGAGTGCTGTGTTCCACCTTTGAAGGAAAATGAGCACGAGTGCTTTTCCCTTGTTCACAAGCTGAACATAGGTGATCTTTAGAATACCGAAATCTCAAGAGACCTTCAACAAGTTTGTGTCGAGCAAGGTTGGTTATGGTTTGAAAGTTTAGATGGGAGAGACGACGGTGCCATAGCCAAGATTTTATAGATGTAGCCTTTGAGAGTAGACAAATGGGAGATGAAGCAATCATATCTTGCATGGAGATAGTGTAGAGACTGGATGAGCGTTGGCCAGACATAAGATCATTTCCTTGTAGATCACGAATGAAACAAGTTTTTTCCCTGAAAGCGACTTCCAAATCTCCATCACAAAATTGACCAACAGAAAAGAGATTGTAACCGAGGCCTTCCACATAATAAACCCTGCTAATTTCGATGTTGCCATTGATGTAATCTCCGTAGCCCATGATAGCTGCGAAGTGATCGTTCCCGAATCTGACAGTGCCAATGAACTTTGCAACAAAATTTGATAACAGTTTAAGGTTGCCTGTCATGTGTCAGGAACATCCGCTATCAACAATCCAAAGGATGATCTGTATCACCTGCATTACACACAGATGACACAGATGGAATAGAAGTAGATGTGGAACCCGAAGAGTTAGTGGGTTCCGAAGCAGTTACAGTTGAAATACACTCATCAATGATTTTAGGCATCCATTTAAATCCTAGTGTATTATGTATCCATTTCTTCCATTTCCAACTAGTCTTAGCTTTAGTCTTAGTGAATGCACTAGGTGGTACTACATTCTTTGGAGGTGATACTGGAACTACAGGGACATCAATGCGTTTCTTAGAATCTAAGGAGGGCGGTCTACCAAGCACAGACTTAGAAGCATTAGTAGGCCTAGAGGTATTCTGGTTCTTAGGATTCCATAAACGAGACAAGATAGCTGTAGCAACACATTTGTCATGACAATCAGAAAGCATACTTTTACGACAAATAACACAAGAAGCATCAGACTGAATATCAAAAGTACTTAAAGGTTTAGCATTCGTTACAACACTTTTTCCATTACATTTTTCAGACGCAATATCTAAAGTGGGTGCAACATTAGTCTTATTCAAGGGTGTTCTTCTACTTTAGCATTATTTATTGATCTTTTCTTAGGTCGCAACTTCCTATTCTTCCTTGTATTGCTCCTAGGCTGTGAAGTGCGGACGTTGGGAAAAGAGGCAACTATTCCTGTTTCAGTAGAGGGAAGCACATTAGTAACTTGTGTTTTGTCAGTAGGTATTCTGGGTTCACGTTTGCTAAGTGTTACGGGTGCAATTCTCTTAATGATGCTAGGCTGAACTTGTTCATACTTTCCTAACATTTCCCTTAAATTAAAGATTGTGTGCACCAGCTCTTGATTTTCAGAACGAAGATTTCCAGAAAAATTCATGACTTCTTTAGTGTGTGCAAGATAATGATCAAGTTCGTTTGATGCTTCATTACGAGTCTGTTTGAGTAAATCAAATATGACACCATATTCCTTTTTAACGTTTGCAAGTTCTTGTTCATATTTTGAGATTTGACATTTCAAAGACACGTTTTGATCATCCAGTTGCTCAATTTTAGGATTAAACATTTTTGATTGCAACTGGTGGATTTTGTTTTGCAAAGCAAGTTCACGATTTTGACAATCTTTTTGACACCATTGAAGACGACGTTTAGAATTTGAAAGTTCATTTAACAGTCGTTCATTTTCAGCTTTTAAAGACTCGATCTGATGCACATTATCAATATTCACAACAATATCAACAGAATCAACATAATCAACAGAGATATGAGCAGATGCATATGCAACAGATTGTAATACAACAAGATTATTGATATCAGCACAGATAACATTTTCCAAGAGTCGATCAACATCTTTTCTCAACAATTTCTTTTTACGTTTAGTATTTGAAATCGATGTTTCTGTTTTCTCGAAAACTGTTTTCATTAGACCAAGTTCCTTGTGAAAATCCCTTTCCCAATATAGTGCACAAGTTTTCAAGTTTTTAACATGGGGTAAAAGTCTTTTCTGAAGAATGTCTCGATGTTCTCGCGCCATTGGCGATTGAAAATGTTTAACTTTTATTTCAGAATAAAATTCAATCTCACGTTCCAAAATTTTGAGGTCAGATAAGAAAGTGTCAAAGTATTTAATTACTCGACAACTTTCGGCTTTTGTTTTAACTTCACTGAGTGAAGGTAAAGGACCATTATTTTGTGCACCATTTTGGTTGGGACTAACTTCAGAAACTGGTGTGATAACAAAAGGTTTGTTAGAAGTATCTTGTTGTTTGACAAAAGTGACATCTTTTGAATAGTTAAATGGTTTGTTATAAACGACATTTTCCATTTTTGACTGACTCTCGTCATCTGCATCTAATTCCTCCATGCGATTATATTCAACAACAGTCATAATTGAATCATCAATTCTATGTTCTGCACTGTAAACATCAGGATTTGGTTTAAATGCTCTGTTTGAAAACTTAGGTTTGAAATCAGCAAGAATTGGTCCATATCCATTTGGATTAGGTTTAAAAGTAAACTTTTGAATTGTTGTGATTGACTCACCATGTTTGTAAACAACATTTTGAAACTCTTTGATTTTGGTTTGTAAGTCGACAATTTCTTCAAGATAGTTATCTATTCGTTTCGTGGAATGCTGTTTGTACTCAGAGAACTGTTTTTGACAAGTTAACAACTCAGCCTTGGCTTTTTGAGTTTCCAAAGTAAGAGCGTTAAGTTGTTTTTTATGTTCATGTTTCAGTTGTTCTATTTGAGACAACAAAGCATTCTTAGAAGCGGCTAGATCACGTATCTGTCGTTCTAATGATTTTTCGTTTTGATGAGATTTAGCAAAAGCGACTTCAAAACTTTCTTCACGTTTTTCTTGAGTTTTGAAAAAATTGATTTGTCGAATTAAGCATTCATTATCCCTGGTTAACAGTGCATTTTTCTCTTTTAATTTCGTGCAAATTTCCAACCGAGAATTTTGGTCTTTAATTAAGGTCAGGAGCTCAATTTCTCTATTAGACCGAAGCTCATTTTGTTCAACGTGAGTCTCAACATGATCATTATTTAGATCCTCAAATATAATCACGGAGTCAACTTGATTATCAATATTAACCAGAAGGTCATCTTGATCATCAAATATAACTACGGGATCTATTTGATAATCATCGTAATGAGTTGTGAATTGCTCATGTTGAACACTCTGATCCTGGTCGGATGGAGAAATTGGCGGAGATATCAGATCAGGGATGAGTATATTATGTTCAGGTACCTGAGACAAGCCATCAGTGTCATACACTGGGCCTGTGTCACTCATGTGTAGAGCTTGCATTTGTGCCATCAACATCACTGCTGCATTATCCTGCAAGTCCTCCATATCATCATCAGAATCCGTATCTTCCATAAAGCTCTGTTCCTTGTTGTTAAGAGTTCCACCAGCTTCATCCTTAAGAGCCAAGAGCAAAGCCTCTTTGAAATAAGCACTGCCTCTTGTCCTCGGCTTAGGACATGCATTAGCCAGATGACCCTTTTCATTGCAGTTATAACAACAAAGACCATTAACCCCATTCTGAGCATTCCCCTGTTCAACCACTTGAGCTCTCTGTTGTTGTGGAGCACCCTGGTTATTCCTTCCAATAGCATTAAACCCTTGACCACCTCCCATCTGACGACCATAACCACGGTTCTGAACTTCAACACGTCCATTGTTCACAACAGCTTGATTCCTTGTGTTGGATGAGGAATGAATGCGATTGTTGGATTTGTTTGTATACCGACCGAAGGCTTTAGCAATCATAACAAATCCTTGTTGCAATTCATCGAAAGCAGCAGAGTCCTCATCAGCTTCACTGTAGAGTGCTTGAGCATTGTTGTTGTTGTATGGAACCAATTGAGTTTGTTGAGGTTGTTGCTGTGACTGATCATATGGTGTGATGGTTGCAGTTGGTTGAGGAGCTGGTTGCTGAGTTGTTTGAGGAGGAAGATTAGTTTGAGCCCACAAAGCAAGTTGTTGATTATCAGGAATTGTCTGTGAAGTCGGGAGTCCACGGATGGTCCTTTCTTTATCAACTTCTTTTTGGTGAGGCTTCAAATAGTCGTACAACAATCCATATGTAGCATGATGAAGATTCTTAGCTTGACGGAGAAAAATTACATACTTCTCCCATTCCGGACCAAGACTACTTAGGAACTTAGTGTTGACAGCAATTCGAGGCATGATGATGTTGTGTTTGTCCAAATCATTAATGATGTCTGAAAAGCGATGATGATATGACTCTAATGTCTCTCCTGGCTCAATCATGAAGTGTTCATAAGCCAAGTAGATTTTGGATTTCATATCTTCCTGATTGAGTGTTGTGCCTCCCATTAGTACATGAATATGTTCCCACATTGCTTTAGCTATCTTTTGAGCATCAACACTTCGAAGGATCGGATTAGGTAGTCCCAAAAGGATGTATTGCATTGCAAGTTCATCTGCTTCAAAGTGTACAAGTTCATCACCAGTGAGGTCTGAGATAGTTCCAATGTTGGTGACAGCATCTCTTGGTGGATTGGCATCTGGATCTGCGGGTGTGACAGTAGTAGGCATCTGAAATGGTCCTTCCATGATGACTTTCTTTAAGAACTTTCCATGTGGCTTCTTTAGATCACATAACCTAAAGAACCGAATCACCCATTGATCATAATTCCCGGGAGTGAGCATTGGAGGTCTGTCAAGTGAGCCAGCTTCATGAATTGATTGTTGGCTACTTAAGGCTTCACACATCTTGCCAAACCATGATGGTTCCTTCATAGTATTCCTGGATGGATGTTGATTGTAGAAGTTTGTGTAAGGTTGTACTTGAAGACTAGGTGGTGGTTGAACCATTTGTGGTGGTGGAATTGCTCCAAGTTGTGGAGTATGTTGTTGATTAAATTGTTGTTGATAAATTTGTTGTTGATGATTAAATTGTTGATGTTGTGGACTTAGTTGTTGTTGTTGTTGTTGATGATAAGTGTAAGGAAAATAGTTAGAGTATGGTGGTTGTGACATGTTGAGAACTTGTGTTGTTAAATGGATCTTTGTAGTCGAATGAACTATTGTTGATGAAGAGTCCTTAGGCGTAGAAATCACAGAAAAGCCAAGTAATACTTATGAGTAAAAACACCAAAGTTACGCGTAACAATAAGAGTTACGCGTAGGATTAGCTTACGCATAAGTAAGGATAAAACTCTAAAGTTATGCGTAAACAAGAAGTTAGGCGAAGAAAACTTAGGCGTAGGATTAACTTATGCGTAAGACAAAGCTTAGGCGTAAGATAAATCTTATGCGTAAAAAATTCTACGCGTAAGCTTATGCTTATGCGTAATTTTAGGGTTTTGCCCAAGTGATCTTTTACACTATCACAGTGCAAAAGATATCTAAAGTCGACGTGTTTGCAGGCTTATCCAAGCAAGAAAACACGGAGTAAACCACGAAAACTGAAGATCAAACCAAGGAACAGTTACGCGTAAGTTTAGGGTTTCACTTACGCGTAAGAATTAGCCCAAAATGATTTCTGCCAACTAATGTTTCCAAACCAGATTTTAGTGATGAAATAGCTTTTATATCACCAAAATAACAAAAAAATGTGAAACTTGATGATCCAAAGCTTAAAAAACAGTTATGCGTAGAACAAGAACCTTGTTCAAAACCTAGTTTAAAAACTATGATCCACGCGTAAAGTTTGAAACTTTTTGCCAAAAACAGATAGTTTAACACCTAAAGACGTTGAAAGGACAAGAATCTTGGATTAAAAGGTGTAAAAAATGCGTTTTTAAGCGAACCAAAGTTGGAACCTCGTTTACGCGTAAGAGCAAAAACAAAAACTTCAAAAACAAATATGTTCACCCAACTATTTGGCGAATGATACCACTGTTAGGTCACCATATTAGTAACACAAGCATCAATATAAGAAATAGAGAAGAGAATAGATCGGTTGAACAACTAGCCAAACACACACACACATATATGTATAGAAAGGTTATGCGTAGAGTATGAATGAAAGAGTAAATTGAACAACCAACCCTCAAGTGAGGGTTATTACAAGGTATTTATAGGAGAGGGAGCTAGGGCAACACTCCTAGTCCATTCCTTTCCTTATTGGACTTGGGCCTAGGCTTATGGGCCTTCTACATAAGCCTAAGGCTAATTACTAACATAAAGGCCATATTAAGCTAACTATTACATATGAATCACTAACACTTGAATTAAGGTTTAGGAGTGATTCCAACAATAGTTACTGTGATATTTTAAGTAAAGTTGAGTTTTATATGTTTGTTTTTTTAGGTGATTCAATGAGACAAAACTGTGCAAACAATGAGTTTGTTGAAGATGAAAATTTGTCAGCTGATGTTAATGTTGAAGAGAATGAAGAAGCAAATTCACCAGATTTTTTTACATCAACTTCAATGCTTATTAAACCTGTTGTTGTTAAAACTCTTGTACCAGTGGAAGGTACTTTGTTTGATAGCGTTGAAGAAGCTTATAATGCATACAAAGATTATGCTGCTGAAGCTGGTTTTATTGTTCGTAGAGGCCATCAAACTAACGATGGAGGTATTGTTATAAATAAGGAATTTCTTTGCAGTAAAGAAGGTACCAAGAAAGTTAAAGTAAAAGAATTTGATAGTTTAAAAGATAATTGTGATGCTAAGGCTGTAAAGAGAATAAGATCAGAGTTTAGGACAATTTGCAAAGCTAAAATTTATGTTGTCAGATCTGGTGAAAAGTATAGGGTTAAAAGTTTTGTTGAAGAGCACAATCATGGTTTTTTTACTGCCGAGGATAGACATTTGCAAAAGTCTCGTAGGTCTATGAGTTTGGCGATTAGTATTTTGCTATTATGGCTTTGAACTTAAACATTGGTCCTTGTATGTCATTCAATTTTATTTCAAAGCTTTTGGGAGGATATGAAAATGTTGGTGCCACCAAGATTGATTTTAAGAATATGAGTCGTGACATTTACAGCTATATTGGTAAATATGATGCTCAAATGATTATTGACAAGTTTAGTATTTTGAAAGAAAGAGATGAAAATTTTACGTTCGAGTTTAAGACTAACACTGATGGTCAGTTAAGTTGTTTGTTTTGGTCTAAAGATACAAGTAAAAGGAATTATGAAGCTTTTGGTGATGTTCTTTCTTTTGATGCTACATACAAAACCAAGATGTAAGTTTTATTTTTCTTTCTTTTATTTATTTATTTATTTTTATATATAACATAAATTTTTATATTATAATTTTCTTTAGGTACAATATGGTTTTTGTACCTTTTACGGGTGTTGATAATCATAAAAAATGTGTAATTTTTGCTTGTTGTTTACTTTCGAAAGAAGATGTTGTTTCATATAAGTGACTACTGCAAGCTTTTCTTCACACCCATATTAAGGAGCCGTACCTTGTTTTAACAGATCAAGATCCTTCAATGTTAATAGCTATACCAGATATGTTTAAAACTGCTAAACACCAGCTTTGTATGTGGCATATAATGAATAAACTTCCTACAAGGTATTTACATGTATAATTTTTTTAATTATTATTATTATTATTATTATTATTATTATTATTATTATTATTATTATTATTATTATTATTATTATTATTATTATTATTATTATTATTATTATTATTATTATTTTTTTTTTTTTATAAATCACACTTTTATTAAAAACTCATAGGATTACAAAAGATTAGTGGGGAGCCTCGAAACCAACTGAGCCCCCACACCTCTAGCAATGGTAAAACCAATCCTATTAAAGATATAAACTGTTGCACGCGCTCCAATGTCCTGAGTCATCGAGAAACGTCGAATACGCTTGAGTAAGGTGACTGCATCTTTCTCAAGTTTATTGTTATTGTTATTGTTATTGTTATTGTTATTGTTATTGTTATTGTTATTGTTATTGTTATTGTTATTGTTATTGTTATTTTGTTATTGTTATTGTTATTGTTATTGTTATTGTTATTGTTATTGTTATTATTATTATTATACTTTTTGAAAAATATATATTTCCTTCGCTTAGAAAAATTCAATTTGATTTTTATAGTTTAATTTTTTAAAAGCCACTGTGATATTATACTCTTTTTATAGTATATGACTCTCTTTGATATTAATTGTTTATTTAAATTAAAACAGGCAAATTGGTTTACTGTTGATGTAATGATTGATAAAAGGAAATCATAACATCTTTAGCCGCCTATCTATAGTTAAAAGTTATTGTGATATTTTAAATGAATTGTTTACTTAAATTAAAAGAAGCAAATTGTTTACTGTGCATGTAATGATTGATAAAAGAAGCAACTTGAGCCGCCTAATTTATTATTACGAGTATTCACTTAATTATTTTTAATATGAAACTGCATCTTATTAGAAATAATAAAATAACATATATTAATATCACATTAAAATTTAATAATAATTTTTATAAATATCACATAACATAATAATATAAATAAATTTATATTAATGTTATTATGTCATTAAATATCATAATAACTTTCAGTTAATTATCAGAGTATAAAAAAATAGATATCACACTAGATAAAAAAAATTAAAATACATAGCCGATGGTTACGCCATATCATTAATATTACAAAGTTAAAAACATCTCTTTTTCCGTCTATATAATGGATTCAAACGATCTCAACGTTGCGTAGGACTTGTTTGTGGGACAAAATGTTTAAAGTTTCGTCACGCACCAAGGCCATCTTCATCAAGTGTCCAAAGCTATCATTGGTTGCAATGTCACCGTGTTTCTTGACAATTTCATTGGTTGCAATGTTCATTTCACCAAGGCCATCTTCATATTTTGTAACATTATTTGTTGGAATGTCACCGTGTTTCTTGACAATGGCTTTCAAGATTTTGGTGCATTGATGTTCTTCACCTTGTAGCCTTAGACGCATTCTATATAACTTTCGGTAAAATATCAAAGTTTCTTATCAAATAAAAAACCATAGTATATCCTCCAGGATCATGAATAACAAATTGGAAAAAAAATTGTAAATTCAAATACATAATTTTCAGTAATAACACTTTTTGTTTATTTTTATTTTTTGATGAACTAACTTTGTGATTGAAGTTTAGAATAGATATGGTTGTAATGTTAGGTTTTTATAACAAGAGTAAATGACTTTTTTGATGTGATTGATGGTTTGTATCTCGACGCAAAATAATATATTAATATCTTTTGAAAAAATGTAAACATACAATTTACATTTGAAACAATTATAACAATTATAATAATATTAATAACAATTAACCCGTATAAGAATGTAAATTGTATCTTTACATTAAATAACATTTATAATAATATTACTAACAATTATAATAATATTACTAACAATTATAAGAATGTAAATTGTATGTTTACGTTAAATAACAATTATAAGAATGTAAATTGGTTGCAATGTTCATTTCACCAAGGCCATCTTCATATTTTGTAACATTATTTGTTGGAATGTCACCGTGTTTCTTGACAATGGCTTTCAAGATTTTGGTGCATTGATGTTCTTCACCTTGTAGCCTTAGACGCATTCTATATAACTTTCGGTAAAATATCAAAGTTTCTTATCAAATAAAAAACCATAGTATATCCTCCAGGATCATGAATAACAAATTGGAAAAAAAATTGTAAATTCAAATACATAATTTTCAGTAATAACACTTTTTGTTTATTTTTATTTTTTGATGAACTAACTTTGTGATTGAAGTTTAGAATAGATATGGTTGTAATGTTAGGTTTTTATAACAAGAGTAAATGACTTTTTTGATGTGATTGATGGTTTGTATCTCGACGCAAAATAATATATTAATATCTTTTGAAAAAATGTAAACATACAATTTACATTTGAAACAATTATAACAATTATAATAATATTAATAACAATTAACCCGTATAAGAATGTAAATTGTATCTTTACATTAAATAACATTTATAATAATATTACTAACAATTATAATAATATTACTAACAATTATAAGAATGTAAATTGTATGTTTACGTTAAATAACAATTATAAGAATGTAAATTGTATGTTTACGTTAAATAACATTTATAACAAAATTAATTATATATATATTTTTATTTTTTTTAAAGTAGAAATGAAATTTTACATTTAATTTTTTTAATATTTGCGTCTTGAGCAATAATTTTCTCTTACATTTTTTTGTGTCTCGAGGTTATGATCTTTTGTCTATGAAAAACAACGACTTAAATATTTGAACTGGAATTTTTTTTTATAATATTTGTGTTAATATCACAGTGATTTTGCAATATTTATTTTAATAAATATGTTTAATTTAGAAATTTATTTTTAAATATTTACTGAATAAATAATTTTGATGTACTGTGATATTAAATTTAATATCTCAGTAACTTAATATCACACTGACATACATGTCAGATATTAATTATAGTCATGAAAATTACTTCCTCGAGACTCAAAATATCACTTTATGTCAAAGTTTTACATTTATTTTTAATATAATTTTTCATTAATATTCATTTTTTTTAATTCATGTTGTTTTAAGTATTTTTTGTTTATATTAAATTTACTAAATAATTTTAATTAAGTTTATTGTCTTAATATATGATATTGTCTTAATATCAGAGTTAGTTGTCTTAATATATGATATTGTCTTAATATCAGAGTTAGCTTTTTAGTATGTGATATTGTCTTAATATCGGAAAATATTAATCTTCATGTTCTATTTAAAATCAAAATCAAAGAAAATTTTATATTTAAAAAATAGATATCACACTAGATAAAAAAATATTAAATTAACAATATTCTTAATATATTTTATTAAGAATATTGTTCAACACGATTAACGTTATTATTTTATTAAATATCATAATAACTTTTAGTTTACTTATTACAGTAAGAAAAAAAAAAAAGATATCACACTAGATAAAAAAAAATTAAAATACATAGCCGATGGTTCCGCTATATAATTAATATTACAAAGTTATATATTACATGATTTCTTTTGAACAACAATATACCAAATTTAGCTTTTTACTCTTATATGCAATCTAGTGTCCTTGTCTTCCTTTGTTATCAAACTTTAGTGACGGACCAATAAGATCTCAACCAATGTTGGTTGTCCTACAAACGACTTGTTTGTAGGACAACCAATATTTCTTTAGAAAAGCCTAATATGTTACTCATGCTCATTCTGATGAGCATGGCGAAACATAGGTAGGCAAAATGATTAAACTTTCGTCACGCACCAATGCCATCTTCATCAAGTGTCCCCAACTTTTTGTATTGAAGTTGGGGGTTCTGCTACATGACGGCTATCATCGATATCTTCATTCAGAAGAGAATCAGTGATGATTTTTCTGAATGAGATCATGCAATTCCTTCACCGCATGTAGTTTTAGTACGTCTTGCTTGACTAGTGTTAAAATACATATAATAGACGAAAAAGAGAATTTCAAATGAAGTTATACAGCTTTGAAATACCCCTTTCTCATCTATATAACTTTCGATAAAATATCTAAGTTTCTTATCAAATAAAAAACCATAGCATATCCTCCAGGATCATGAATAAAAAATTGGATTTTTTTTTTGAATTCAAATACATAATTTTCAGTAAGAACACCTTTTGTTTTTATTTTTATTTTTGATGAACTAACTTTGTGACGGAAGTTTATAATACATATGGTTGTAATGATAGGTTTTTATAACAAGAGTAAATTACTTTTTTGATGTGATTGATGGTTTGCAACTCGAGGATAAATAATATATTAATATCATTGAAAGAATGTAAACATAGAATTTACATTTGAAACAATTATAACAGTTATAATAATATTAATAACAATTATAAGAATGCAAATTGTATCTTTATATTAAATAACAATTATAATAATATTACTAACAAATTTAAGAATGTAAATTGTATATTTACGTTAAATAACAATTATAACAAAATTAATTATATATATATATATATATATATATATATATATATATATATATATATATATATATATATATTTAAATTAGAAGGAAATTTAACAATTAATTTTTTAATCTTCGCGTCTAGAGCAATAATTTTTCTCTGACACTTTTTGTGTCTCAATGTAATGATGTTTTGTCAAATCACTATGAAATACAACAATTAAATATTGCGCTGGCAATTTATAATACTATTGTCTTAATATCGCAGTGATTTTTGGAATATTTATTTTAATAAATATGTTTAATTTAGAAATTTATTTTGAAATATTTCACTATATAAATAATTTTGATGTACTGTGATATTAAATTTAATATCTCTGTAACTTAATATCACACTAAATTAAAAATATTCAATAAGAGCTAAAATAAAATTAAATTTAGTATCTGACATACATATTTGATTTTCTGTTTAAAAGATAGATGTATAAGACACTGACATACATGTCAGATATTAATTATAGTGATGAAAAAGTACCTCCTCGAGACTCAAAATATCACTTTATGTCAAAGTTTTACATTTAATTATAATATAGTTTTTCATTAATTTTTTTTTAATTCATGTTGTTTTAAGTATATTTTGTTTATATTTAATTTAATAAATAATTTTAATTGAGTTATGTTATTTAAATTAAAATGATTTTAATTGCTCAATCAGTTGTGAAAAATTAATATGATGTTTATTTTTTCAATAAAATTTGTTATTTTTAAAATTTTTATATCCAAAGTCCTCATCAATAGTAACTTTTCTTATAGCAGAATTATAATAACATCTTTTTTTTGTTTAAAATGAATGTCTGAAAGATAATATTAATATTGTCTTAATATCAGAGTTTGTTGTTTAATATATGGTATTGCCTTAATATCAGATTTAATTATCTTAATATATGATATTCTCTAAAACATAGTCTAAACCAATTTGAGATTTAGTTTTTTAAAATGAATGTCTGATAGAAAATATTAATATTTGTCCAAATATAAGATTTTGTTGTTTAATATATGATATTGTATTAATCTCAGAGTTAGTTATCTTAATATATGATTATGTCTTAATATCAGAGTTAGTTGTTTAATATATGATATTGTCTTAATATCAAAGTCTCTGAAAGAAAATATTAATCTTCACGTTTTATTTAAAACCATAATTAAAGAAAGTTTAATATTTGTATGTTCTATGACGTATACATATTGATAATGTCTTAATATCAGAGTTAGACATACGTTCGTGACCTAAATATTTAAAAACTTAAAATAAATAGTGAAGATGAAAAATTTAAAATATATAAATAAAAAATATAAGGAAAAAACTAATATCAGGTTAAAGTAATATTTAAAAGTAATATTAAAGTTTATATTAAACTTACTAATTCACAAACAAATATTTAGTATTTATAGAAGTGGTTTTATATCATATTATTGCTTTAATATCAAACAATAATATCAGAATACATATAAAAATAACCTACACATCCTTTAATATCATAATAAGCAATTTAATATCGTAAAATCATTTTAATATGACTAAATTTTTTAATATCAAACAACTCGTCTTCTTACCATCATATAAATCATACGTCTGATTTTAATATACAATTGATCAAGCCTAGTTTCAAAAAATTTAGTATATATCTTTTAATTTCATTGTAATAATATTTCGAATAGATATTATTAACAAATAAAAAGTAGAAATCAAATCTTATATTTAATTTTTAAAATTATTGATAAACAAATGAGAAAGATGGAATATGAAATGATGATCAATTACGAAAAATATTCACGTCTATTCAGAGATAATTTCTCTGACATTTTTTGTACCTCGAGGTAGTGATGATTTGTCAAATAACTGTTTCTTTTGATATTCGCGTGTATACAGAGAAAATGTTGGAAAGGGTCATAAAAAATAGAAAAAACATTATTTATTTTATTATTATGTAAACTAATGTTGAAAAGTAGAGTCAGTTGATGAATTTAATCGTGACCGGACCGGAGATGACCCAGGTCACCAGCGCTACGTGAGCTTTCTCTCTCCAGCGACCAGACAAGACCCGGATGCCACAGTCGATGACCGACGTTTTTTTTTTTTTTTTTTTAAACATTTTAAACAACAAATTTAAAATTCATTAAAATAAAAACATTACAATATATTAAAAATAAAAACGATACGAAATACATAAATCATAAATCTAATCTGAAGAGTCAGAGGGAGTCCGATAATTGGCCAAAAAATCACGAGCCGTCGAAGTTGATGCACCTACACCATCTTTTTCGTTCTCCCGGTAGCTCCAATTGATTTTGGTGCTGACGTTGTCCGATACCTTTTGAACACACCGCCACAAATTTTCAGCAATCTCGTCGTCTTTGCGGGCTTGATCTTTCAAAAATTTGTCGATTACAGCTTTTCGTTCAGGCGTAATGTCGTTGCAACTCTTGTAGTTTTCTCTCATTTGTTGCTTCTCTGCCCTTGCCTGCTCAAACAGATGGATAACGTCTATAATAGCGTTTTTTCAAGCAACATCATCTTCTTCGCATTGTTTGTTAACGTACATTTTCATATCTTCAGCGGAATGGGGGAGACGGCAAGCCATAATAAATCTTTGTGGGTATTTCGTTAGAATGGTTGATTGAAATTGTGTGTTTTAGAAATGTGTTTGAGTTAGTATTTAAATGCAACGGTCAAGTTAATAAAGTGGGGAAAGTAAACGTTTTAAAAGTCGGTTGAAAAACCACTCGATGTTGCGTATTTTCCTCCTCCACAACCCACTTGACCGAACTCCACATCGGTCGTGGGTCTTTTTTTGGTTGCCCAACCGATGTATTGGGCGTGATTGGGAATATCACAATAATTTCATAATAATAATATTTTAAATCTTAATATCAGAGTACATGTAATAATAACATACACTCTACGGTTGAAAAACCACTCGGTTGTATGTAACGCCTGTCTTAAAATTTGTAAAAATATGGTTATGGTTAATGAAGGAAATGGGTCGTTTGATCTAGATTTTCATTATAGAATATGTTCAAATATGAAGATAATTTCTATGTCATTTTCTGTCTTGAGCTAGTTATGATTTATCAAATCACCATCACTTAAATATATTGAAATATAAACTTAAAGTATACCAATAAAAAAATTATAAGAAAAACTAATATCATAATAATATCAGAGTAATTATTTTAATTGTATGTTAGAATATTACGTAAGTTAACATACACTTTTCAACATTTTAATACACAATTAATCAGAGTTAGTTGTCTTAATATATGATATTTGTCTTAATATCAGAGTGTTTCAAAGAAAATATTAATATCATAGTTAGTTGTCTTAATATATGACATTTTTTAAATATGCTGTTGGTATATATGATATTGTGTTAATATATGATATTTTCTTTAATATCAGTGTGTCTGATTTTTTTTTTATTTATTTATTAAATTTCACATTTTTTAATATCAGAGTTAGTTGTTTAAATATATGATATTCCTCTTTAATATCATAATGTGTAACATATTGGATTTCACAAACACATCATATCACTAACACAAGAGGCGTACAAGATGATTTCTAGAGAGAGAAAGTTAGAGGTTTAGGGAACTTTAGTGAGAGAAAGAAAAATCTTATTATGAGCTCCAACTCTCTACCTTGGGAGGTAGAGAGTATTTATAGTCTTACAATAAAACGCCACCTGACGGGCTGTAGATCAGGCATACAGTGGGTAAAGACCCGTCCGTCCTCCACGGTGTTACCTAACTAAATACTACTTTACATTAAATAACTACAACTACGAGCTTTCTAACGATTACATATACTTGAGGTGACCGACACTTTAATACCTGGATTTTCCAAATCCTAACAATCTACCCCTAAGGGAGGTCACCTCAAACACACATTACAATTACATAGAATATAAACAACTATTATATTGAAATTGTTCTTGGATTCTTGTTCATGTTCTTTGTTCTGTAGCTCGTAGTCTTTAATCCTTCATTATTGCATGTTTGGATAATCTGAGTGGAGGTCTTTAACTGATCTACGTGATACTGAGTTTTGAGCCAGCTTTGAGATCATCAGCCACAGTAAATCTCTGACTCATCCATTGTGGTGTTGTGACATTTGGACCGACATGCTCACATTCTGGATCATGATATATTCTTATCAGAGTAGCGAAAGCTTTCGTTGATTCATGATATTGGCATCAGCGTAGCAGAAGCATGGAGTGATAATATCAGAGTCATTGATGCACTAATCATGATTTCTTTGGAAATGAATGTGTTGTGTAAGCATGCGGCTATGGATTGACCGCTTCATTCTGATCAGCTGCAAACGTCGGGTGTTCCTGCATAAAACAGTTAGCAATAAAGCGCACAAGAGTGTCGTTGATCACTTTTGTAGAATTGAGGAACACGGCCCACGGTTCCCCGTTGATCAGTACAAGTACTGCCTGTGATCAGGTAAAATTCTGAAGAATTTCCTTGACAGGGTTTCGCAGCTGCTCTAGCTGTTCTCAAACCGAAACGTCTCAAAGAAGACCACACGGAGTGAGTGAACCAGCGAATTGAGATTCACTGATTGATAAAAAGAGATTTGAAAAACAATCGTGTATCGCTCGATAGAAATTGTTTTTGCAATACGACGAAGGTTTTAATGAAAATCAATTATCAATCATAAACACCTTTTATTTTGAAATATTTGTACACAGTCGACGTGCTAAAGAAAATAGTTTTTAAGCACAACGACCGGTTTTTCAAAGGTATCCGTCAATCCATAACCTGAACCAGGATTGATTCAAAAGATTGAATCGCCCCATTGTTTCTGCTCAGTTGTCACATGGTTGATCTATTGACTAGATCTCACATGCCACCCACCAGGAGCTTGTTTGATGTTGGCTCCAAAAGGCTTTCCATCTTCATTGTGAGTATGTTGGCATACTACTCAGATGTTCTGGCAATACCACAAGGATAATGCGTAGGACTCATAAGATATAATCTCTCTTTCCACATTGTGTGAAACAGAGAGTCTTCATTCAAAGTGTCCTAAAGAGATTTATATGACGATCTCTTGGCTCTAGACTCAATTGTGCACATTTGGTTCCTATGCCGGAGACTAGGGAGAGGGTCTCCTTCTTCAATATCAACAATCTCTAAGAGAAAGTCGATAGATTAAGTCGGTTCCCCGTGAGAATGAAACAAGTCCTTTAAAGAGAAACTTGAGTGGCTTGGGAAGTTGTAGTGCAGTGCGTCACTGGGTCCATGACGTCTTGTCTTCAATACCGACGTTACCTTGGTAACCACCAGTAGCATATGAATTGAACCCGGTTTCTGCCCTAAGGTTGAATAAATGGAGGGCTATTTCTTTTCACCCTTTTTCACATTCAATTCTTTTTCATTCTTCAACCCCTTCAGTGCTTACCGAAGCTTCATAACTAGAACCTTGTTGGGTTTATTCCAGTACTAGCTCAGTTTCAGTCCGCACTCTTCCCATATCTCATTTTTCTCCCTTTTTTTTCAATATACCTAAGGACTCTACACTAACTAGTGGATTGTCCCTGGGTAGATCCTTCCGGTTCTAGCGGATCGTGGGAACGAATGCCTAACCTAACCATCCTTATAACACCATGCATAAAGTAAAGTTGGTCGGTCTTTTGATATAGTTCTTCCGCCTTGAAATCAATTGAAAACCATTTGAAAATCAATCAAGATACTTGTGATATAAAATCAAAGTATTTTGTATCTTAATTGATTTGATATTTTAGAAATGCTCCCCCTCAACATATGCATAAAATTCAGAAATTGTTTAGCATATGGAGGCAAGAGATCTTAGAAATCGTTAGATTAAGAATGAAAGGTCCAATCTTTTGATTAACATTTTCTAAAATGATCATCATCACTTCCCAATCAATTTGAGTAGATAAAACATTTTGAGGAAGGATGAGGTTTTCAAAAGTTTGCTCCCTCTCAATATGTGCCTCGAAGTATGAAAGAGTTTTGCACATATTAGAGGGAACCTGCACTTAGAGACAATTCAATCACGTTTCAATAATTTAAGGTTTAAAGTGGATGCCCCCCTCAACATGTGCATGGAAAATTTGAAATCGTTTGTCACATGCGGGGAGGAAAACTTGTTAAATACTTATGAACCCATTTATCGAATTATCAGTTTAAATCCAATTTAAATCACAAATTCTCCCCCGATCACAATTTTCAAAACATTTGATACTTGAGATCTCTTGTTCATTTAAATTGATTTTGAAAGCTTTTAAGGAGAATCGTGACTTAATTATGAAAACAGTTTTAACTGATAAGGATCGGATTTTGAGACTTTAAACTCCATAGATTAAACATGCATGATTTTCTTTTGAAAACAATTGTATGACAAATAACCTTTTGATTTAATTGAAATCATTCTCCCCCTCAATCAATGACACAAGTTGTTGATTGAGAGATAGATATTTTAACAAAAGTTAAGTCCAAATGATTTACAAAAATAGAGTACGAGTTATTTTTGAAAGCAATTAGTTTTCATTAGATTGAAAGCAATTTTTTATAGAATCAGAGCATGAGATTAGAAAAAGCAAGATAAAGTATGGCTCTGTTCTTTCGTTGAAAAGCGGGTTACTACCTGAAATGACAATAAACAATTGTTTCACTTTCTCTCAATTTTTTTTTAAATTCGAACAATATCTAAAGTCCCGTGTCATTCTTTGAATGACAACACAAAGACCGTAGATATTTTCGTATTGAGAAAAACATGATAAAATGACAGTATTTTTTGAAAATTTTCAAGATTTTTCAAAATTTTTATGGATTTTTGAAAGTTTTCTATTTTTCTATTTGCTTTTTGAAGGTTTTGTAATTTTGTATTTTGTTTTTCGAATAGATATTTACAAGAAGATGATAGAGTCATTAACCTTTACTCCTCGACTTCCTCCTGAAGACGTTTGAGTGTTTCTGGTTGAAGGCTTTTCAAGCCAAGTCGTGGAAGAATAAACTCAAAACGTTCTCTTGGAAGAGCTTTGGTGAAGATGTCGACTAACTGGTATTCTGACTTCACAAAATAAAGTTCCACCACACCGTTTTCCACTTGTTCCCTGATGAAATGATGTCTAATGTCGATGTGCTTTGCTCTTGAGTGTTGAACGTTGTTGCATGAGAGGGCAATAGCACTTTTATTATCACAGTACAGAGGAATTTTGTTGAATTCAAAGCCATAGTCAGATAATTGGGACCTCATCCATAGGATTTGAGCACAACACGATGACATGGCTATGTATTCAGTCTCTATAGAGGAAATATAAGTACTCATTTGCTTTTTTTAACGACCAGCTCACAAGCTTATCACCTAAAAACTGAGCACCTCCTGACGTACTTCGACGTGTATCTTGACATCCTGCATGATCAGCATCTGCATAGGCTGTTAGTGACATACCGGTGTCCTTCGGGTACCATAGTCCCATATTGATGGTTCCTTGGAGATACCAAAAGACCCGTTTAACCACTTCAAGGTGTTTTTTAATAGGCTTAGCCTGATATCTAGCACACATGCACACAACGAACAAGATGTCTGGTCTACTAGCTGTGAGGTACATCAGGGATCCAATCATACTACGATATTTCGTTTGATCTACCATGATCCCTGAGTGGTCCTCATCCAGCTTGGTACGCTCAATCATGGGAGTGTCAACGGTGTCACATGAAACAAATCCAAATCTCTTTAAGATCTCATTTGCATATTTAGATTGATTTATAAAAATGCCTCCGGGACTTTGTGAAATTTGTAATCCCAAGAAAAATGACATTTGTCCCATCATTGACATTTGAAATTTGGAACCCATTTCTTTTGAAAAACGATCACATTCATTGGGGTCAGTCGAGGCAAAGATAATATCATCAACATAAATCTGAACGTGAATTAAATGTTTTCCTGACTTTCTGGTGAACAATGTCGGATCAACTGCTCCTTTGGTAAATCCAGTAGATAGAAGGAACTTTGATAGCGTATCATACCATGCTCTAGGAGCTTGTTTCAAACCATAAAGGGCCTTTTTCAAGCGATAAACATGAGTAGGATGCTCTGGATTCACAAAACCCTCTGGCTGGCTGACATAAACCACTTCTTTTAGATCTCCATTAAGAAAGGCGGTTTTCACATCCATCTGATAGACAACCATTTTCTTGCTAGCAGCATTAGCCAAGAAGATTCTGATAGCCTCGATACGAGTAACTGGAGCAAAATATTCCTCAAAGTCTATACCCTCCTCTTGATGATATCCTTTTGCAACTAATCTAGCCTTATTTTTCAGAACATCTCCATGCTCATAAAGCTTCACTTTGAAGATCCACTTAAGAGAAATGACCATAGCACAGTCTGGAGCAGGTACTAATTCCCATACATCTAATCGATCAAACTCATGAATTTCTTCTTGCATGGCATTGAACCAACAATCTTCATTCATAGCAGTTTTAACGTCTTTAGGTTCGACCTTAGAGAGTACGGAGTTGACGAAGCACCATAAGGCATCGGTTGCAAGTTGTTTCCTTGTGTATACTGGACGATAGAGGTTCATGTGGTTGTTGTTGTGGAACTGAAGTAGCAGAGTCGATGTCTCCTGATGAAGATGGTTCAGATGATGATTCAGGAGCAAATATATTTTCAAATAGAGCATCTTCGGGAGTAGCAAAGGGATTAACTTCATCTTGTGAATCAGGAGCAATTTCTTGATGTACACTCGGTGATTGAAGGTTTGTTGATGAGACTGATTGATCAGCAGCAGGCGCTTCCTGACTTGATGACATAGAAACTGAAGGATTGACTTCATTGACAGGGATAGAAGAAACCTCTGTTGATGGAATTGGCATATCAATAGCACTTGGCTCAAAGTGTTCATCAAACATAGGATTAAACAATTTCTTCAAATCATCTTCAGAGGGAGGTACATAAGGAGTTGCAGGTGAATGATTAGATACAAGAGTAGAACTGATGGGACTACTAGATGAGAGTTGTGATGCGGGTCCAGAACTGGATTGTCCTGGAGCCATTTGACCGGTCAGCTCATCGAATGTAACGTGAATTGTTTCCATGATATTTCGGGTTCTCTTGTTGTAGATTCTGTAACCCTTCTTGTTTGGTGCATAACCAACAAAAACTCCAATATCTGCCTTTGCTCTTAATTTTCCTAAGTCTTGACCATCATTCGTTGGATAGCACAAGGCACCAAACACACGAAGGTAGGAGAGATCAGGTTTTCGTTTATGAACAAGTTCATATGGAGTTTTTCCATGAGAGGTGTGTATAAGGGAACGATTTTGGGTGTAGCAAGCAGTGGCAATAGCTTCAGCCCATAGAAACATTGGAACCTTTGAATAAATTAGCATTGTTCTTGCGGCTTCCACAAGAGTTCGATTTCGTCTTTCAACTACACCGTTCTGTTGAGGAGTTCGTGGAACACTTCTTTGATGACTGATTCCAACACTTTCATAAAACTGAATTAAGTCTTTGTTAACAAACTCTGTGCCATTGTCTGTTCGAACAATTCTGACTGTAGTGTTAAGTCGAACCTGAAGCTGTTTGATTAGTTTGATGATGACATCTGTAGTTTCATCCTTCGTCCTCAAAAACTTTACCCAAGTAAATCGAGAGTAGTCATCAACAACTACTAGAATGTATTTCTTCCCATTTATCGTTTGCACTCTCATTGGTCCGCACAGATCCATATGAAGGGTATGAAGAACTTCCATTACTGAATTTGTGGGTTTTGGTTTGTGGGCATATTTCGTGCTTTTACCCAATTGGCAAGCTGAACAAAGATGATCTTTTCATATTTTAATGTGGGTAAGCCTCTGACAAGATCCTTTCTGGAAAGGTTATTAATGGTGACGAAGTTCAAGTGATTGAGACGACGATGCCATAACCATGACTTTGTTTTAGAAGCCTTTGACAGCAAGCAGATTGGAGAAGACTTCATCATGTCTTCGATAGAGATGGTGTATAGGTTAGATCCACGAGTACCTCTTAATAATTCCACACCATCAAGTTCTCTAACGAAGCAAGTATGTTTTCTAAATGCCACCTCTAGATCGGAATCACAGAATTGACCAACAGAGAACAAATTATGACCAAGACCTTCCACATAATATACCCTGGAGATTACACTTTTGCCGACTACATAATCACCATAACCCATAATTGCTCCAAAATGGTCGTTCCCGAATCTAACAGTCCCGATGAATTTACTTACGAAGTTCATGAGCCGCGACCGGTCTCCAGTCATATGCTTGGAACAGCCTGAGTCCAGGTACCACAGAACGATTTGAACGATCTGCAGTTGAACACAGACAAGAATGGATAACTGGATAATTGGGATCCCCATGAAAGAATGGGTTCCATTTGGTTAGTAACAGTGATTGGAACACCCACATCAGAAATAGAAACACCCATATCAGAAATAGAAGCAATGGAATCATCAGAAATAGATGCAGTGCTAGTATCCGTATTTGACCTATTCAAAGTATTTTCACTTCTTAAGGGAATAGTTCTACCAGTAGGCATCCATTTTCTAGTGGGCATTGTCTGATTAACCTTATGGCCAAAAGGTATCCATTGATAACCTATCTTTCTAAATGTTCTTCCTGTGGGTTTCTACTATTTTCTAGCTTTCTTACGTCTTTGCCTTTTAACCTTCTTAGCATGATTTTTAGCATTAACAATTTTAACTGGGCAATTGATAGCATTAGACAACCCATTCACAACACATTCATGATTAGTACCAGAGATCAAGCATTCATTACATGTTTTGCACGTTGTAGCATAATTCGAATTAATTACAGTACGCTTATAGCTAATACTAGAATCAACACGATTCGTTTTATTCAACTCAAACATAGTGTTCCTAGGGTTATCTTCTACTCTTTTCAAATGCACATTCTTAGCTTGCAAGGTCCTATCATTCCTTGTATTGGCTTGAGACTTTGACCTGCTCGCTTTAATGTCACTGATTACTCCTGTAGAGGGAATGGGAACATTAGTTGGTTTTGCTACTTTTTGCATTTCCTGTTTAGATGTGCTGGGATCTGAACTACTTGAAGGCATACTAGAGTTCACATTCATAACATTGGGCATTGAATGAGTTGTATACTTGGCACTAGGCATAGAACAAGGTATCAAGGGATTGACTTGCTCACCTAAGGTTTTAGGGCATATTGTAATTAAGCATTCTAGAAGTTCTTGAGATCGTTTGGCATATAAGCATGCATGGCCAATTGCATTATCAAGTGGTTTCTCTAACTTATCCTCTTTTACAATCTCACGGAGACATTCTAGGCTGTCCTTAAGGTATGAGAAATATGTTTGAATAGCAAGTTTGTTATTCCTAAGATGAGGAGGAACATATTTCACAGACAAATCATATTTATTACAGACATGCACCTTTGAAGCACCATTCTCCCCATTTGTCATTGGCATTTTCCCTTTTACCTGACTCTTCAGATTCTCAATTTCCTTCTGCAATGAAGTTATTTTTTCATTATTTTTGTTACGAGTGACTTTTATTGACTCAAATTACTCATTGAAATGACGTTTAACCTTTTCATTTTCTTCTAGAAAACTCTCATTTTCCTATTGTAAAGCATTAACCAAGTTTTGAAGATGAAAAATTTGAGAATTCCGAGAATCTAAAAGAGGAGGCATTTGGGAGCCAGTCACATTGTTCATTTCACCCTTTAATTGAGAAATTTGGGCTTTCAGTTTTCTGATCGTGTTACAGTGAGCTTGAATCTGTTCATCACGTTTGTTTATTTCAAAAACTGCATCAAACTCTGGAACATATGAGGATATCTTGATGTTTGAGGTTTTAACATTTTCTTTGAGATGTTGATACTTTAGTTGTAAATCAAAATGTTCAACTTCTAGTTTAGAAAAATGTTTTACCAAATTATCGTGATCATCCTGTTCAATTTTCTCACTTAGTTTAGCGTTTTTGATTTCAAGCTCAATGACACGATCATGGGAGACTTTCAAAGCAACAGATAATTCATGAAATTGAGAAGCAGTAATAGAACAATTAGTGGCAGTATAGAACACATCTTGAGAAATACAATCAGAAATCAGATTCTCATTTAAGGTATGCAAGTTATTCCTCTCAATTTCATTATATTTTAATGCTCGCTCATAGTCACTAACCTCAACAATCATTGCATCAAATTCCTTTTCCATTCCTTTAATATCTGTATCTATCCCCTTTTTAAGACTCTCAAATTGATCTTTTAGTTGTTTAAAGAAAGGCATGACCTCAGTTAAGTAACATTCTTTTGTTTGCTCAAAACCCCTTTCCCCTTCAGTTATCCTAGTGGGTGTGATCCTCTTCTTACAAGTTTTCTCAAAGTTAACAAATAATTGAAATATAACATATTGACTGATTAAGGTCTTGCTCTTAGTGGCAATAGTTCTAGGAACTAAATGCACTGGTGTATTTGGAGGATACACAGTCGCTGCAGGCATTTTCCTAAGGGGAGGGTTTGTTACAACAAGATTCTCTGCTTTTTGCTTATCTAAATCCTTTTTCCAGAACACTTGTTCGGGAGTTAACAACGTTTGAGGCTTAAACTTGTTCAAGGAAATCCAGTTTTCCTTCTTGTAATCATGGGGTTTGATCGTTATGTTATTCTTTTTACATTCAGGATCTTCTAGCTTCTTATTCATTTTCTCCCTAGATGCATCATCTAATTTTCTATCTTCCTCAGTGCACTCAATGCAACTAGGTATCTGTCTAGGTTTAAGAATCTCATTGCCATCATAGATTACATTCTGAGCAGCTTTTGCTATCTTACCATACTCAGGGGTTGGATTCCTTTATAATGGGGATACTATGCTTATCGCTGAGAACTCTATGCTTCATGATCATGTGAGCAGTCTGAATTGTATTCCCTTGTATGTATAACTTATTTTCGAGCTTGTTTTTCAAGGTTTTAGATTTGAAAAATCATTCAAAAGTTTTGATTCCTTAGCACTGAATTCTTGCTTAAGCATTTTAACATTTTCTTGAAGTTCTTGTTTTTGCTTAGCAGTTTTAGAAAGCTTTTCTTGTAAGGAGTTTAACTCTTGTTTTAATACTTCTTCTCTAAACTTACTTTTTCTAATAGTTGTACGCATTTGGTCATCCATTTCTTGCTCACGGGTGGTTAGCTCGAACTTAGCACGTTGTTCATAAATGGCCACTCGTTCTTTATAGGCATTAAGTTCAGAGATAACAGAATCATCAGGGGCACATGCAGCGTATTCATCAAAAACATAGTCATCATTGACTGCAGAGGATGCATCACTTGGTACAATCTCACTTTCACTTTATTTCACATATTAATCATATGGGACAACATTGATATTACCCATATTTTCAATATCTGACTCAATAGTTTCAGTTGATTGTACTTTGTCATACATCTTTTGCACATCAGCATCATCGTATAGTTTTAATACCTCTGAAATGATTTTGTCTTTGGATGGACTAGCTTGCTGTGATGAGGGGACCTTTGGAGAGACCATTGGAGAAATGCTAGCCATGAAAACTGTTTGTGCAATAGGTTCATCATCAACGTCAGAGTCGTATGCATCACAATCAGCGACTTGAAAGGCATTCTGATGATTCTGGCCTATCTCCTGAATTGGCTGCTCATCCACATCTGCATCATATGTCTTAGCATTTCCCTCAGCTAGGAACAACAACTCCTCTTCATCCAAAGCTGCACCATTATCCTGAGCTTGCACAAGCAACATCTTATCCCTGAAGTAATCTGCATTCTGAGGGCGTTTTGGCGATGTGCAGTTCCTTGCAATATGTCCCTCACCACCACAGTTGTAACACTTGATCGGCTTTGCTTGTCCTTGATTTCTAATCCTTCCCCGATTCTGATTTCCCACATATCCTCTACCAACTCCACCTCTTCCTTGTTCGTACTGCCTTTCTTGAACTGGCTGCACCATAACCTTCCCATCTCTGACAGTGGCTTGATTGTGTGGATTGGAGGCTGTTCTGAGGTTGTTGTTGGTGTGTGGGAGAGAGTTCATGTTTTGACTAATCATGAGAGCCAGTTGATTAATGAAGTTTCCCACGTGTGCATCAGCATCAGCTTGTTTGAACATTGGATCGGGAATGAGTTTGTGATTACCATTACCCATGGGTATGACTTGTGAAGCTTTGGTTGTAATCCCAGCATTGGTGTAAAATGCAGTTGAATCATTTGATGAACTTGTTTCTCCCTGTTTTGATTTGAACTGATTAAGAATCATTTTTTCAAACATGGCATGTCTCTCATTCTGAAGCAGGAAGGCATATAGTTGTTCATAGTTGGTGTTCTTCAAACCTTTGGTTAGCTTCACAGAGGTGACAAACTTGTGCCATTCGGGATTCATGTTGTTCATAAATTTTGAGTTCAACTGAATGTTTGGCATGGTCATTTTGATATTCCTCATATCATTAATAAGCTTGTGGAATCTCACGTAATACTCATAGACACTCTCATCTGGTTTCATCTTGAAGTGCTCAAATTCATCATAGAGTTGTGATTCTCTGTCTTCCATAGTTAATTCATAACCTGAGAGAAGCATCTTGACATTATCCCACACTGCCTTGGCTTCGGTGTTGTGATTGATCAGCTTGTAGATATCTTTTGGAAGACCTTGAAGTATGATGTTAGAAGCCCTGATATCAGCATCGAATCTCTTTTTCTCCTTATCATTGAGCTCATCATATGTCTTTGTTCTGTCTATTCCATAGATCATTGTTCCATCTGCAGCTGTATCAATTAAGTCTCTTGTAGTCTCAATCTGATAAGGTCCTTCATCAATCGATTTGAGAATGTTGACCCCATTTTCCTTTCCAAGACAGTACAATCTGATTCTTTGAGCCCAAGAGTCGTAGTCAGTTCTGTCAAGCATTGGTGGACGAGTATCTGAACCAGCTGCTTGAACATCCTCGGCAACAGTGGAGATGATTGTAGGTACGTTGGTAGACATGTTTAAAGATTTCACGGGATTTTATAACTCAATGATTAAACCGGGAAATAGATTCTTTCACGGGATTTTACTAAATCAAGAGAAAACCGTATTACACACAAAAGTCAACCAAGTCGCTAAGAAACCTTGAACTAAGTCGCTAAGAACCAAGTTGCTAAGTGTTAATAAGACAAGTCGCTAAGATCCAAATCGCTATGAATTTTGACAGCAAATCGCTAAGAACCAAGTCGCTAAGAAATCAAGTCGCTAAATAGCAACTCGCTAATGTCCAAATCGCTAAGACCAAGTCGGTAAGAAACTTGAACAACAAGTCGCTATCAAAGATGAAAGCAAGTCGCTACCTTACCAAGTCGCTACCCGTAGTGGAGAATCCACTAAGTGCACTGTTTGTCGGCTTGTCTAAAGAGACAAGTCGCTAGGACCAAGTCGCTACAAAAACTCACTACAAATCGCCACCTTTTACTGAAGCAAGTCGCTAGCATGAAAATTACTCCGAGAGCCAAGTCGCTACCAAGAAAAACTTTAAAACACACTTTTCAATCCAAAACAAGCTCAACCACAGTGATTTAGGCTTACCAAATCAAAACCCAAGCACATACAATGATCCTAAACACAAAAGTACACCTAAAATTCAAACTTTAACACAAGAAATGAACCAAATGATGCAAAAACCACTAAACTTTTTTAAACTCAAAAACCATCTAAAAACCACTAGAAATCCAAGGATATGTAAGAGATGATCTAACCATGGCTCTTGATACCATTTGTAACATATTGGATTTCACAAACACATCATATCACTAACACAAGAGGCGTACAAGATGATTTCTAGAGAGAGAGAGTTAGAGGTTTAGGGAACTTTAGTGAGAGAAAGAAAAATCTTATTATGAGCTCCAACTCTCTACCTTGGGAGGTAGAGAGTATTTATAGTCTTATAATAAAACGCCACCTGACGGGCTGTGGATCAGGCATACAGTGGGTAAAGACTCGTCCGTCCTCCACGGTGTTACCTAACTAAATACTACTTAACATTAAATAACTACGACTATGAGCTTTCTAACGATTACATATACTTGAGGTGACCGACACTTTAATACCTGGATTTTCCAAATCCTAACATAATGTTTGAAAGAAAATATTAATCTTCACGTTTTATTTAAAAACAAAATGAAATAAAATTTAATATTTTGTATTTTTTTATGACGTATACATATTAATATTTTCTTAATATCAGAGTTAGTTTGGTTATGACGTATATATATTCGAGTATCTGTTTATTAAGTAATTTTCAACAGAGATATATGTCAGATACTATTTATAGTGGTTAAAGATTCCTCGAGACGTAAAATACTACTTTATTTTGTGATAATCTTTAAAGTTGATTTTGACAATACACAAGACATAAATGAATATAATTATCACATTTCATACTTATAGTTATTTAAAAAATTAAGTATAACACTTATTATTTTTAAATTAATATTTAATTACTAAAAGTTTTTAACAAATATAAGTTTAAAATTTAACATTTATTATGTCAATATATTATTAAAACTATTACAATCATATTATTAACTTACTTAATAATATCAGATTAATAATTGTAGTGATAAACTGGATGTGTGTTTTTCGTAATTTTATAAATGTTATTTATTTTTATTTTTTTTAACTTGGCTTTTATCAATTGTATTAAAAACATAAAGTATGTAACATACAATTTAAACTATTACTCTGATATTATTAACTTACTTAATTATTACTCTGATATTATTAACTTACTCTGATACTTAATTTTGAGGGATGCTTTTGCTATTTTTGCAAACTTTAATTGTAAATTTGACGCATTTTTGAAGTTGGAGGGTTTATTTGCAATAAATAAGTCTATTCAGTTACAATATAAATAAGTCTATTCAGTTGCAACAAGATACCATCTCTGCTCTAACCCTAATCATCTTCAAAATGTCTCAAACTCCAATTATCAATGAACTCAAAAACGTTTGTGGAACTAATCAACTACACAACTTGTTCAAGTTTTTATTTAATCAAGAAGTTACAAATGAAGAAGGGATTATTATGTGGCTTGGCGAGCGTAGAAGTGAGTTGGTTACAAAGGTTGAAAAGCATACAGAGGCAATGAGTGAGGTATTGTCTCTTAATTTTGATGAAGAAGAAGCTGCGGATGAGATCTTTGACTGCCTGAATGACGTTCAAGTGATGGAGCGTCGATTGTTGGACTCGCTTGTTGGCATTTTGGTTGATATGCGTGAAATTATCAACAAAAAGAAGGAGCATATCACCAAGATGAAGAAGTATGAAGATGGAGAAGATGGAGAAGTATGAGTGAGGTTTGGTTGGGGGGTTTGGCTGTTTAGATCTTTTTTGTTTGTTTAATGATCTTTTGTAGTTTGGTTGTTGCTTGTTTTGTTGGTTGTTGCAGAAGTATTATGTAAATTTATATTATGAATAAAATTTTTGGTTTAAGGTCCCAATCTTAAAGTAGTGTGAATTTATGGTTTAAAATTTATAATTCAAGTATATATTAAAGTTAACCATTGAAAAACTAACATTTAGCATTATGTTTAACATTATTTAAATCATATTTTTGATTTAATACACAATTGATCATGGCTAGTTAAAAAAATTAGTATCTAACTTCTAATATCATAGTAACTCGTTTAACATTAAACTATAATATCAGAGTACATGTAAAAATAACGTACATAGCCTTTAATATCACAGTTGGTGTAGAAGCACTAGCAGTAGTTCTAATACACTAGTAGAAGTTCAGATTATACAAGCAGTAGTTCTCATTTTTGCAACTTTTGTCTATCTTCTGCATCACATACTTGTTCTTCCAATTTTTCTTCAAATGCTTTAGACTTATCTGGTTTCATTTTTTTCCTAAAAATAGTATTTAAGACACTTGCAGGTCTTTTCACTCCTGAGCTAGAGCTTTCTTTATTGACTACCACCACTGTTTCTTTTTTATGTCCCTCTGTATCCATGGGCCGAAAAGTATCTATTTCCTCCTTAGCTGTCTTATACATCTTCTCAACTTCATCATCAGGTATATGAGACAATTGATTCTTTCTGTAACCCTTTATATTCTTTAAATAAGTTTCATGAAACATTCTTCTTTGCTTAACAGTAGGTGGTCTGAGCTTCTTCTTTTAAGTCTCTCAGCAACATACAAGTTTCTTCTTTCTTCCATGTACTCCTTTAACCATTTATTTTTTTCCTCAATAGTGTACATTTGTATGTCTTTCTGAGTCTGCTTGTTAGCAAGCACCATATCTGCATCACATTTAACCCTTTCCTCATCCCAAGCAACTACTAATGCTAATGTTTTAGCTTCTTTTTCAGCAGCTTTTCTTTGTTTTTCAAGAAACTCTTGATTCTCTGCTTCATATGTAGCACCTAATTCACGAGCCAATTTAGAATCTGCTTCATATGTAGCACCTAATTCTTCAGGTATCTCAAAATCAGTATCTTCAACAAGTTTTCCTTTACCCTCGTTTATATCTTGTGATGATGATTCTATAGCCCTAACATGTGTAGAAGAAGGCTCTTGGATAGTAATACCCTTAACACTTGGTTTTGATTTCTTTAAATCAATCATCACCTCTGCGACACTAGTCTCATCTATTACTTCTTTTGTAGCAACACTTTCTTCAACAACCTTTGTATATTCAACTGCTTTACTCTGGTGCTCCAAAACTACTTCTTTACCCATTTTATTCACTACTACAAAGTCATGCTTATCACCAAACTTTCTGCCTCTGCTAAACTTTCTGGAAACTTGTTTTGGAGCATTCTCCTTGAAACTTGCTTCATCAGCAGTACTTTCATCTGCTGCACTTTCTTCAACAACTTTTGAAGATTCTATCCACTCCTCTGCATATTTTATCAAATTTTCTTTATGCATATTAATCTCATGCAGCAAAATCTTTGTTATATACCTACTTCTCAACACATCCATCTGAATTTCGACGATTTCGGTCATTTTCTTTTAAAAGACCTGTTTCCCATTGTTTGTCTTGATCCTCATAAAGTTCCATATGAATATCTGCATATAATCCACAATTAACTTTATGTTTCCTAGTTCTCCATTTTAGTGGAAGTTGTTAGGTCACTAGTTTTACAACACAAGCATCAATGAAAGAAATAGAGAAGAGATCGGAGGAACAAATCACTCAAACAAACACTATGCGTAGATAAATAAGGACGGTTATGCGTATGCAAGTGAAAGAGAGAATAAATTGAACAACCAACCCTTAAGTGAGGGTTAAACAAGAGTATTTATAGGAAGGGGAGCTAGGGCAACACTCCTACTCCCTTCCTTTCCTTAATGGACATGGGCCTAAGCTCATGGGCCTTCTACATAAGCTTAAGGCTAATAACAAACATAAAGGCCATAATTAAGCTAACTATTACATGTGAATTACTAACACTTGATTTGGGTTTAGGAGTGATTCCAACAATCTCCCCCTAAGTGTTGGTGATGAATGATTATGAACGGTGAAGGCATTGATGTAATAGTAGCTTTGACGTCTTCTGACATTCTTCTTTCTTGTGAGAAGAATTGCCTTGATTCGAACAATCTCCCCAGTGTAGAGAAATTGTCTTCTTTGAACAGTTCTGCTTTGACGTCATAATTATCTTTGTTCTTTGTTCTTTGTTCTTTGGGATGGTAGTGATGGTATGTTGTTGTTGTCTGTATCAAGTCTGCCTCAGGTCTGCTTCGCTGCTCCAGTGTCTCCACGTCATTCTTCAACATGCTCACACGCTCTTTGACGTTGGATTTCAGTACTGATGAAGTTCTTTAAGTCTTTAACTTTGTAGATTCTTTGGCTTGACGAAGAATCATTCTGACTTTTGTGTTGCTTTGAGATAGAACTTTCATTAGTGATGATGTTGGCATGAGCATGTGAAGAATCTGCACGATTGTTCCGCTCCAGAGCTTCCATAAGAAGTAAACATGAAAACGGTTAGTAATAAGCGGATTTCGGCACTTACAAGTTTGAACTTCGAGAGTGTTAACAGCATAGTGTGAAAACACAACTCTAATTCTTACAAAGGCCGTTCCTGAACTAGAGTCCCACAAGTGAGATAACGCGATGTACCGAAGTACACCTACAGTTCAGATGATTCGCTGAGGTACACCGAAGCATCACCTCACGACTGTAGACCATTTGAGACACACTAAGCGTAATCCACGGGGAGTTACCGAAGTGACCTGCTGTCAGGGCTGTTTGATGTTGACCCTGGCAGGAGTTTCCATTCAATCACTGAAGATCACAATTGTAAACCTCTCATAAATGTTCTCGACAGATTGCTAAGATCTGTGAAGGACTCGATAACGTACCACTGATGTTCTTATTGTTGAACATCAAGTGATGAAATGTCAAGTGTTCCTAAGAGATATTTTGATGAATCTTGTGGCTCTAGACTCAATAGTGTGTTTTGGTTTTCCTGAGCAGAGACTAGGGAGAGGGTCTCCTTCTTCAATATCAACAATCTCTAAGAGAAAGCCGATAGATTATGTAGGGTTCCCTGTGAGAATGAAACAAGCTTCTGTTGAGAGAAACTTGAGTGGCTAAGAAGGTTTAGTGCATGCGTCACTGGGTCCATGACGGCTTTTATTCTTCAATACCGGCGTCATCAAGTGACAACCAGTAGCATATGAATTGAACTCGGTGTCTGCCCTAAGTTGAATAATTTGGAGGGCTATTTCTTTTCACCCTTTTCTTTGCATTTCTTTTTAATTCTTCAACTCCTTCTTTCTCCGATTCTCATTTTCTCCTTTTTATAATCGTACCTAAGGACTTCTAAGTACTAACTATTTGTGATGTCCTTGGGTAGATCCCTCTGGCTCTGGCGGATCATAGGACGGTTATTCCTAACCTTAGTCACCTTATAACTCCATGACTAACCTATGTTGCCATAAAACCAATTTTCAAGCAATTCTCTCACAACGGTTATGATTGTAAAACATTTTGTACCACTGTAAGAGTTTGATCTTTTGCAGAATAACTCCCCCTCCACATGTGCTTAAGAGTTTTTACGGAAATCTGCACAGTGAGGAAAGAGCGCGCACTTTATGAATTGATCAACGCAAGATAGACAATCCCCCGCGAGACACGGTTACGTTGCATAGTTAAAGAGTTATATTGTCAGCTTTTAGGTGACAACTAGCTCTAATAACTACCTTGAAGGTGTAGACAAACCTCGAAAGGTTGTCAAACCCGTCAGAGTTCATGTCTACCAAGAGTTTCTCGAATGGTACATTCTATTCGGACAAGTCCTTTGCGAGACACGTTTACATCACTAGCAAACTAGCTTGAAATTATTACCCGTCCCGGACAAGTCTTTTCGAGTTACTAACAGTTAAGTATCATCAATTCGTTGGTTAAGTCTATAGCACAAAGATTCATTTGCATTTACACAACATATTTCTTATCACATAATTTTCTCCCCCTCAAAAATGGCATATAAAATGTTATTTTTGAAAAGTTGAGAATAAATATGACCATTTCGAGTGTTGCGGGAAGATGACCACTGTGAACAATTTGTGAACAAATTTTTAATTCAAATACTCCCCCTCAACAAGTGATATAAACGGTTGAGGTTTTGAAAATCATAAGGGGAAGTACTTGTTCTTTTGAGCAAAACCTTAAAAAAAATGAAAGGTTTGATAGGTTTACTCAAAAGTAAGAAGCTTTCGCTCCTTTTATAAGGATTGTGGCACTGAAGCGTACCACAGGGTCCTTTCTTGACAAGAACGGATTGTACACTGAAATGTGTGCACAAGCCATAGTCATAAATAATCACACATCCAAAATATTATGAAATAGAAGCAGTTCAAGGGGTACCAGGAAGTCCATCAATGTTTCCAGGAATGCGAACTGGGTGTTGATAGCCGGCGAGAGCAATCCTGGGACGACCGCCTACAAAGCTCTCCAGAGTTCTGAACTGGTCCCGTCGATACAACCTTTCATCAATCTTTCTGATGATCCTCCTCACATCCCGTCTTTCCTTGGAATTCCATCGCTTTTGTGACCCAATGCCTTCATGAATATCCTTCAACCTATAAGCCAATCCGTCCCTAACCTTCTTCAATGTGTGATCCCCAAACTTGTGAAGATCTCTACACGCCATCAAGCAGTTGCGATGTGTTTCACTAATGTAAACCACTCTGAATGGTTGGCTGATGAGTGTGTGTTGTGAAAGCTGGTTAATGTCGGGAAGATCTAGCTGAGGTGGAGTGAAGTTGACACGGGTCTGATATGATTCAACTGCAAGCTGGAGATCTTCTACACGTTCTTTGATGACTATGCTTCTGATAAAGATAAGCAAGGACTTGATGAATTCACGTTGTACTTCAGTTGAAAATTGTCTCATGCGACCCTGTACTTTGGCAAGGTACATGTCTTCAATGTCGTTGATAGACAAATTCTCAAAGTCCGCTTCAAAGAATGCATAATCCCTTTCGTCTTGCCTTTTGACCACAATATTCTTGAGAAAAGTGTAGTCCCATTTAGACGAAAGAGCAACATGTTTAATAGCCACGATTGCTTTAGTACTGAACACTTCATGTTGAGACTTCTGAACCTGGCAGCTTCTGTAGTAGATTCGTCGGTGTTCCGGCCAATGGTGAATCCCATACAATGCATCACGGTCATATACTTCCACATTGTTGGAGAACATGTGGTTAGCCCTTTCCTCGATGGCTATGCAGTTAGAGTATATGGCTGCCGGGAATGAAAGTGTCAGAGATGTAGCGTATTTCCTTGAACCATCGCCACCGTGTAGAAGAAATTCCAAGTCTTTGTTGAAGAAATATCGGAATGGAATCCTAGGCTGATCTGGTTGGCCAATTGTTGGTAGAGGTTTTGACCAGTCGGTGTAATATGGAGGGTTGTCCCGTTTGGTGAAGTCGATGTTTGCTTCTGGGTTGAGCCAATCCATGTTGTTAGACATAGCTCATGCTATATTATCAAGGTGATACTCAACTTCAATAGCACTTTCCGAACTGTCTTTTAGAAGTTGAAATGCTTTATTCTTGATTCGCTTCAACTCGGATTTCGTCATCTTCTTCACACGGAATTTTTCTTGTAGTATTTTTGCATGCTCCAACGTACTACATTCTGGAACCTCTTGAGCTTCAGCTGGGTAGGGAGTAGAATCAACAAGCTTCGAGAACCATTCAAATTCAGTATCATCCTCGTCTAGCCATGATAAGACGTCAGTCATAGGCGCCTTCTTCTTCTTCTTCTTCTTCTTCTTCTTTGGCCTAGAGGAGGATCCTGGTTTCTTGGCTGTGTCAGGAGAGATGGGTTGTTGTTGGGGCTCAGAGACTTCTTCATCGTCACCACCCGTATACTCAAAGTGATCACCAGTTTTCTGAGTCTGGGGTGGTAACTCAGAATCTTGAGGTTTTTCAGTAGAAGAACGAGGAGACCTTTGTTGAGCTGGAGTCCGTTGGGGTGGAGGTTGCATAGAAGATGATTCACCAGCCTACTTCGGGCGTTTGGGCTCGTTATCCTTATCCTTATATTTGTCTTTGTCGTCTCTTGGACGTTTAGGCCTTTCAGCTTCTTCTCTGTATGATGACCTGAGTTTGTATTCCAGCAATGCTTCAAACAATTTACCTTCGTGGGAGGCAAATGTTGCAGAGCGTTTCGACATTTGAGCTACCAGCCGGTTCACCAATTCATCATCTGAGAAGATTGTGGGTTCAACTGGATTAATGTTTACATTCATTGGAGTTGATTTCATGGTTTGTTTGGCCAAATGCAAAAGATTCGGATAAAGTTGTCTGGTGTACATTTCCTTTGTCAATTTAGGAACTACGTCAAGAAGGAACTTGTGAGTGTATACTTTGATCATCTCGTCCATTTTCCCTAGAAGATCATCTTTCATGAGCTTCTGGACATATTCCCTTTCAACTTGCATCTTGTCGTTCTCATCATGAAGATACTGAATCTGATCAGCAAAGAAATTCATCTTCTTCTAGAGCACGTCTTTCTTTCTGACCTGTTTGACAGCTTTAACGATTCGTGTCTTAGCTTGAGAGATCCAAGATGCAGTTGGCTTCTTCACTGATGTGGATGTTGACTTGGTTGATCCTTTTGATGGTGGTGGTGAGGAATGAGAAGATGAATCCGATGATGATGAGATGTGAGGAGACTCCGTGTCCTTCGGTGGTTCAGAAGTTTTCTCCTTTGAACGTGTAGGACTATCCAGAAGAAACTTATCATAATCAACATCTTTATCTTTCTCGGACTTTTCAGTTTCTGGTTCTTCAATGTCATACTCAGTAGAATCTTCCACGCGCCTTTGTTGTTGCTCCAAAGTGGTGGCACCAGTTCCCTTATCGGGTCGATTAACCGCATCAGGATCTGGTGTAGGTTGAACATCACTACTTGACCCTCCGGGGCCACCCATTTGATCCTTAGCAAATTCTTTCGCAACGTGTTGGAGTCTAACGAATTTGAACTTCCTCCTGTAATCAGTTTCCAGTGGCTCTTCTTCTGATTCTTCTTCTTCTTGTTCAACTACTGTATTCTTTCCTTTTCCTTTATCTGCCGGTGGACTGGGAGGTTTCGGTACTGATGGAGTGTCATCCTTTGCAGTTTTAGAGTAGGTAATGTCTTCATCTGATTCAGTACCCTCAGATTCCTCGTCCGTTAGTTGTCTTTGTGGTTCAGACTTGGGAATTGGAATAGGAACAGCTTCCTTAGATGGAACTTTCCTTTTGCGTAGAGGATTTCTCTTGGGGAACTGCCTCTGACTCTCAGTGCTTGCAGCACTTCCTGCACTTCCTCTTCTGGTTTTTCTTGTAGGAGTACCAGAAGATTTTTCATCAAGAAAGCCAACTTTGTTCTCTTTCACAGCTGTCATATATCTTTTATAAGAGTAGAGCTGTTTAAGTTCATCTGAGAGAAGGAGATCCGGCAATACAACACCTTGTTTCTTGGTAGTTGACTCCTTAAATCTGACTGTTAGAGTGGGTTCGGACAACACGTCAAGATTGTCGGGGTCATTGATTCTTTTAGGGATATCAGGGTTGTATCCAAGTGCTCTTTGGATCAACAGTTTTGTATATCTGATATAAGGAATCTTTGAGCCAAGCTTTTTGAGGAATGTCATCATGTCATCCCATATCAGAGCTTCAACTTCGATGTGTTTCATGTTGATCAGAGCCCAAAAGATTTGCAGTTCTACGAGCTTGGGGTGCTCATAGCCGCTGTCACGACCAGAAATGGATTTTGTGATGATGATATAAAGGGTTCTCCAAGGCTGAGGAATGTTTTTAAGATCCACATGAGAATGTTTATTAATAACCCCTGAAGCTTCGTCATACCCAATATCAATCAAGAATTGCAGAACCGTCTCTTCAGTAGGTGTGGCATAGAGTTCGGTTGGCTCGATGTCTGGAATGAGAAGAACAACCCTTAAGTCTGCATGTGTGATGGTAACTTGTTTGTGATTGAGTGTCACTGTTACCGCACTTTGACCTTTGACCCTCTGCATTGTATTCCAGAATTGCTGTATGTAGATCTCTGGAACAGTGGCAGAGTTGGTGAGCATGTTCTGATAGGGATGATTCTTCAGAATATCCACTGCAATGAGACAAGAAGATTCCGAGCAGGTGAGAGTTTCAAATTCAACTCTGAGATTGTTCTTTCCAATCTTCATTGGATAGCCATGCGGGAAAATATCATCAATGGTGAGAATGTTTGGTGCATCCACATTCATTTGAGCTTCCATGTCGTGATCTGAAACACATTTAGCCAAAAGAACCAACATATCGAAAGACATAATGTTAGTTAACAGATGGTTTTATTGTCTAATTATTGAATGTGATGTGTCAATGATTGTTACGAGTCCAAAATCACTTGTTTGTTTAATAGTCTAATGAAGTCGTTATAAGTTTCGTGAGTTAGTTAACTTTAAGTTTTAAAGTTTATGTTATCACAAAATTTTAACAACACATTACACATTTAAGTTTATTAGTGACATTATTGGTTTCGTGACGTTATGATTCATTTATTTACAAGTTTGCCCGCGTAACAATTCATAATGAAGGTTTGATCAAGGCTTAGGCGTAGAAATGGTAGCTTATCGTAAACAGGAGAAATATACGCGTAGGCGCAAGCTTATGCGTAGGATCCTTACTTACGCGTAAGAAATATTACGCGTAGGAAAAGGGAACCTTATGCGTAAAGCTTACGCGTAGGCGTATATGAAACCTTACGCGTAAGGCTTACTGGTAAGAGTAGACCTTATGCGTAGAGGTCACTGTTTACACATATCCTTCACAGGATACGCGTAGTCCCTTTGTAGAACCTTACGCATAAACGCTACGCGTAAGATTACTCTTACGCATAACATGCTACGCGTAAGGTGATCCTTATGCGTAGTTATCTAACAACCTTGATTCTGATAATTTTACGTGTAGCAAACCTGAAATAAGATCATCATAACATCAATATTTACACATTCATTCATTCAAAACAGATTAAGGCATGAAAAACTCATCAAATAGTTTACGCGTAAGATAACATATGCGTAGACTTAAACTCTAGAGCTCAAAGATTACGCATATGAAATCTAACCATAGGAATTGCACCAAAGTGTTTCTGGTAAGTCTTAGAGGCATAGTAAGTTGTTCTATCCAAGTTTTAACATCAAATTCAAGGCCAATCAAGAAAACCCATTTCGTATGAACTAGAACCCTAATTTTCAATTTATGAATCATTAGTGTTTTTGGGTAGTTTCTGGGCTTAGATATGATTAATTTAACTTGAAAACAACATTGTACAACAATCTTTAACACCAAAAACATTCACATATGAAAAACGCCCAAACCCACGCATAAACCCTAATTTCCAAAGTCCATCAATTCGTGTATCTGGGTGCATTTTGAGGATTAAAATGATGTTAGTGATGTAAAAGAAACGTTTTGACACAATCCTTTTAACCTCAAACACAAAACACATGATCATGTGTTCTAACCCTTACGCGTAAAACACAAAAGTCATTGAATCTTGAGTTTTAACCCTTGGATTTACATGAAATTCAAAACCATTGTTTAAAAACTTGTTAAGAACACAAAATCACTTACAAATTGAAGATCAGAACACCAGATTTGAAGATTGATTTGTATGCGTAGGATTAGTTAGGTTTGTGTAATAAATGTGAAGTGAAAGTGTTAGGTGGAAGTTTTATTATAAAAGAGTTTGTGTTTTTGGCAGTTTTAGACCCTCCACCTTTTCCATTTTCATCCAAAGCCATTTAGCTTCCATTTTGGTTACCAAACGAAGAATATTTGGAAATAACTTTGACGACACTCCTCCTCGACTTAAGAAAATAATGAAGAGTTATAAATTTTAGTCCGAGGAGTGTCATAAACCAGAAATGTGACCACCAATATTAAAGAAAACAACCGAGATAGTATAACATGCAAGTACAGTGTTATTTTGAAACAGTTAAGTATTAATTTTCTCCTCCTCAACACTTGATCGGAAAAATACTGAATTTTGAAGGATTAGAGTGTTGACGGAAGAAATGTACTTGACATGTTGAAAGAAAAATAGATAGAAGAATATTTTTGTTGTTTTATCAGGTTTTATATTTTTGTATTTTGTTTTTGAAAAATATTTACAAAAGAGATTTTGGTATTTGACTGGTTTTTAAGACTGTTTTAAGAGTTCATCCAGTTCCTCTTGAGTCAAACACCGCATACCAATCCGGTGGACCAACTCATTAAACCTAGCGGGAGGCAAGGCTTTTGTAAGTAGATCTGCCAACTGGTATTCTGTACCCACGAAGTATAATTCAACTGTACCCTGTTCCACATGATCCTTGATGAAATGATAGCGAAGATCGATGTGCTTTGATTTCGAGTGCTGAACTGAGTTGCACGAGATCGCAATGTCACTCCGATTGTCGCAGTACATCGGAATTCTGTCAAATACGTAACCATAGTCTTTGAGTTGTGTTCTCATCTAGATGACTTGAGCATAACATGCCGACATGGCTACATATTCTGCTTCGGTTGATGACAGCGATGTACAATCCTGCTTCTTCGATTGCCAAGACACCAGTTTATCACCAAGAAATTGTAGTGCTCCTGAAGTACTTTTCCGTGAATCTAAACATCTTGCGTGATCAGCATCTGAAAAAGCGATTAGTTCAAAACCAGAATCCTTCGGATACCAGATCCCCAAGTTAATGGTTCCCTTGATGTATCGGAGGATTCTTTTAGCCTCAGAGAGGTGGGTTTCAGTTGGTCTTGACTGATAACGGGAGCATAGATAAACGGTAAAGACAATATCAGGTCTGCTAGCTGTTAGATACATGAGAGACCCAATGATACTACGGTATTTTGTAGGGTCCACCAATTTCCCATGTAAATCAGCGTCTAGCTTCTTGGTATGAGCCATTGGTGTGGCATAAGTGTCACAGGTTTTCATTCCAAATTTGTTTAACAATTCAAGGGCATATTTGGACTGACTCAAGAAAATACCACGGGGTGATTGATGAACTTGCAGTCCTAGAAAGAACGTAAGTTCACCCATCATGGACATTTCAAAATTTTTCTTCATTAGTTTTGCAAAAGCGATTGAGTACTTTTTATGTGTAGACCCAAAAATGATGTCATCCACGTAAATTTGAACAATTAAGATATGTGCCCCGTGATATTGTAAGAAAAGAGTAGGGTCGACCGAACCTTTGGAGAAATTATTAGCAATAAGGAAAGATGATAGCTTATCGTACCATGCCCGAGGAGCTTGTTTGAGACCATACAGAGCTTTGTTCAGTTTGTAGACATGGTTTGGGAACTCGGGATCAACGAATCCTTCTGGTTGGCTGACATAAACCGTTTCTTTCAGTTGTCCGTTGAGAAACGCAGTTTTGACATCCATCTGAAAGACCGTCATATTCATATGAGCCGCGAACGCGAGAAATATCCGAACAACCTCAAGACGAGCAACCGGAGCAAAAGATTCTTCAAAGTCTATACCCTCTTCCTGTCGATAACCCTTAGCCACTAGACGTGACTTGTTTCGGATTACGTTCCCTTCAGCATCCAATTTGTTCTTCCAAATCCATTTAAGACCAATGACGTAGACCCTTGTTGGTCTTTCAACCAGTTCCCATACTTCAAGACATTTGAATTGGTTGAGTTCTTCCTGCATGGATTCTATCCAGTTGTCTTTTGTCATTGCATCTTTAATGTTTTTAGGCTCAGATTGGCAGACAGTGAGTGCATAAATGCAATGTTCACCATCTGTGTGAAGACGTTGTCTTGTAACGACTGGTTGATTCGGGTTGCCAATAATATTTGCCAGAGGATGGTCTTTTGTCCATCGATGTGTAGAGGGTTGATGTTGGTATACATTGTGCAGATTCTGAGGATTCAAATGGTTTGTTGATGATTCCGCGACATCAGGTGCAGCAATGTCATTAGCAAACGAGTTAAAGAACGCATTTGGATCAAAATCTGTAGGTGGGGGTACTTCATTAAGAACATCATCAGCCGGTTTATCATTGTTGGAAGCGGTTTGTTCAACTGTTGTGGTGGAGTCAACTGATGGTGCTTCTTCAACATTAGTTGTTGTAGCAGGTGTATCAGGTATAAGAGTAGTATCAGGTTGAGCAGCGGAAACAGCAGATACACTTGTAGCACGTTCATCAATATCGTCACTGAACAGCGGAGCAAATAGCCTTTCCATTTGTTGACGAGTGAGCTGGGGGCTTTGTTCAGCTGATGATGGGTTTTGAGGGAAGTTTAATCGGTTGTGACCGGGTTCTAAGCTGTTATACTCAGAAGCCATTTCCGTAAGTTCATCAAAATGAGCATGAATCGTTTCCATAACCTGTTTTGTACGACGATTCCAGATCCGGTAACCTTTAGAATTCTCACAATATCGAATATAGACTCCAATGTCAGCTTTGGCTTTGAGCTTTCCAAAATCATCACGATCTTTATTCGGATAGCAAAGGGAGCCAAATACATGAAAGTGTTTGAGATTCGGTTTATGGTTGTGGAGAAGCTCAAACGGTGTTTTGTTGTGGCGTTTAGTAATCATAGAACGGTTTTGAGTATAGCATGCAGTAGATACAGCTTCTGCCCATAAGTAATTTGGAAGTTTAGCATTGATTAACATTGTTCTTGCAGCTTCCACTAACGTTCGGTTTCGTCTTTCAACAACTCCGTTTTGTTCTGGTGTATGTGCAATAGATGTCTGATGCGCAATTCCCACTTTCTCATAAAATTCACGAAGAGTTTGGTTAACAAATTCAGTTCCTTTGTCTGTTCTTATTTGGCGGACGGTGTTCCAGAGCTGAACTTGAATTTTCGTGAGAAAGGTGATGATCATTTGTGGAGCTTGGTCTTTGCTTCGAAGAAAGTAGACCCAAGTCCATCGTGAATAGTCATCAACAATTACTAAGATGTAGCGTTTGCCATTGATTGTTTGCACGCGCATCGGGCCACACAAATCCATGTGAAGAAGATGAAGCACATGCTGAGAGCTGTGTTCCACCTTTGAAGGAAAATGAGCACGAGTGCTTTTCCCTTGTTCATAGGCTGAGCAAACGTGATCTTTAGTATACCGGAATCGTGGGAGTCCTTCAACTAGTTTGTGTCGAGCAAGATTAGTTATAGTTTGAAAGTTTAAATGTGAGAGACGACGGTGCCATAGCCAGGATTTTGTTGATGTTGCCTTTGAAAGTAAGCAGATGGGAGATGACGCGACCATGTCTTGCATAGAGATAGTGTAAAGACTTGAGTTACGCGAGCCAGACATAAGATCGTTTCCTTGTAGATCACGAGTGAAACAAGATTTCTCCCTGAAAGCAACCTCCAAATCTCCATCAAAGAACTGACCTACTGAAAACAGATTGTGACCGAGGCCTTCCACATAACAAACCCTGCTAATTTCGATGTTCCCATTGATATAGTCTCCGTAGCCCATGATAGCTGCGAAGTGATCATTCCCGAATCTGACAGTGCCAATGAACTTTGCAATAAAGTTTGATAACATTTTAAGGTTGCATGTCATGTGTCGGGAACATCCGCTATCAATAATCCAGAGAATGATCTGTATCACCTGCATTACACACAGACGACACAGATGGAATAGAAGTAGATGTGGAACCCGAAATGTTAGAGGGTTCCGGAGCAGTTATAGTAGACATACACACATCAATAACTTTAGGCATCCATTTAAATCCTAGTGTGTTATATATCCATTTATGCCATCTATAACTACTATTTGCTTTAGTCTTAGTGAATGCACTAGGTGGTACTACATTCTTTGGAGGTGAAACTGGAGCTACAGGGACAGCAATGCATTTCCTAGAATCTAAAGAGGGCGGTTTACCAAGCGCAAACTTAGAAAGGTTAGTGGGCCTAGAGGTATTCCGATTCTTAGGATTCCGTAAACGAGAGATGATAGCTTTGGCAACACATTTGTCATGACAATCAGAATTCATACTTTTACGACAAATAACACAAGGTGCATCAGACTGAATATCAAAAGTACTTAAAGGTTTAGCATTCGTTACATCACTATTTCTATTACATTTGCCAGACGCAATATCTATAATGGAAGCAACGTGAGTCTTATTCATAGTCCTAGGGTGTTCTTCTACTTTAGCATTCCTTATTGATCTTTTCTTAGGTCGCAACTTCCTATTCTTCGATGTAGTGCTCCTAGGCTGTGAAGTGCGGACGTTTGGAAAAGAGACAACTATTCCTGTTTCAGTAGAAGGAAGCACGTTAGCAACTTGTGTTTTGGCAGTAGGCATTCTAGGTTCACGATTACTAAGTGTTACTGGTGCTATTCTCTTAATCACAGTAGGCGGAAGTTGTTCATACTTTCCTAACATTTCTCTTAACTTAAAGATAGTGTGAATCAAATCTTGATTTTCAGAACGAATATTACCAGCAAAATTCATTACTTCTCTAGTGTGTGCAAGATAATGATCAAGTTCGTTTGATGCTTCATGACGAGTCTTATTGAGTAAATCAAATATGACACCATATTCCTGTTTAACTTTTACAAGTTCTTGTTCTTATTTTGAGATTTGACTTTTCAAAGACGCGTTTTGATCATCCAGTTGCTCAAATTTTGGATTAAAATTGTTTGATTGCAACTGGTGGATTTTTTTTGCAAAGCAAGTTCACGATTTTGACAATCTTTTTAACACCATTGAAGACGACGTTTTGCATTTGAAAGCTCGTTTAAGAGACGTTCGTTTTCAACTTTTAAAGACTCGATCTGAAGCACATTATCAGTATTCTCAACAGTTACAACATTATCAACAGTATCAGAGAGGTATAATCATATGCATATGACACAGAATTCAATAACACAACATTATGGATATCAGCACAGATAACATCATTAAAGAGTCGATCAACATCTTTTCTCAACATTTTCTTTTTACGTTTAGTATTGGTAATAGATGTTTTTGTTTTCTCGAAAATGACCTTCATCACTCCAAGTTCCTTATGAAAGTCCCGTTCCCAAGACAATGCACAATGTTTCAAATTTTTAACATATGGTAAAAGATTTTTCTGAAAAATGTCTCTTTGTTCTTGCGCTAGAGGCGATTGAAAATGTTGAACTTTGATTTCTGAATGATATTCTATCTCATGTTGTAAAGTTTTGAGGTCGGCCATGAAAAGGTCAAAATATCTAAGAATTTTGCGATTTTCAGGTTTTGAGTTTACTTCACTAATGGAAGGTAAAGGACCATAAATTTGTGCATAATCTGGTTTGGGATTAACATTAGAAGACTAAGACGTTTTTATGATAACCCTTGGTGTGTTAGATGAATCCGTTGGTGTGACGAAAGTGACCGGTTTTGAATAATTAAAAGGTTTGTTGTAAACAACAATTTCTAATTTTGATCGACTCTCGTCTTCTGCATCTAATTCCTCTTGAGGATGATATTCAACAACACTCATAATAGAATTATCAATTTTATATTCTGCACTGGAAACTTCAGGATTTGGTTTGAATGCTTTGGTTGAAAGCTTAGGTTTGTAATAAGCAAGATTTGGTCCATATCCATTTGGATTGGGTTTTAAAGTAAACTTTTCAATAGCAGTTACTGACTCACCATGTTTGTAAACAACAGTTTTAAACTCTTTTAGTTTGTTTTGCAAGCCGATAATTTCTTCAAGATGATCATCTATTCGTTTTGTTGAATGCTTTTTGTATGCAGAGAACTGTTTTTGACAAGTTAACAACTCAGCCTTAGCTTTTTGATTTTCCAAAGTGAGAGCGTTAATTTTCTTTTTATGTTCATGTTTCAGTTGTTCTATTTCAGACAACAAAGCATTCTTCGAAGCGGCTAGATCACGCATCTGTCTCTCTAAATATTTTTCGTTTTGATGAGATTTAGCAAAGGCGGCTTCAAAACCTTTTTTCACGTTTTTCTTGAGTTTTGAAAAAGTTGAGTTGCTTTTTTAAACATTCAAAATCCTTGGTTAACAGTGCATTTTTACTTTTCAAGTCCTGATTTACTGCACGACATTCTTCCACTATGGATTGTTGGTTTTTAAGCCACAGATCAACATCTGGACGAGGCACAAGTTCGACGTGTTCAACGTGAGTCACCACATGATCATTATTTAGATCCTCAATTATAACCACGGAGTCAAATTGATTATCAATGGAAACCATAAGGTCATCTTGATCGTCAAATGTAACTATGGGGTCTAATTGAAAATCGTCAGAATGAGATGTGGACGACTCATTTTGAACATTCTGAGCCTTGCCGGGTTCAGATGTTGGCGGAGATATTAGATCAGAGATAAATATGGTTTGTTCGGGTACCTGAGACAAGCCATCAGTGTCATACACTGGGCCTGTGTCACTCATGTGTAACTCATGCATATTAGCCATCAACATAACAGCTGCATTGGCCTGCAAGTCCTCCATATCATCATCTGAATCTGCATCTGCCATAAAACTGTGTTCTTTGTCTGTGAGAGTTCAACCAGCTTCATCCTTAAGAGCCAAAAGTAAAGCCTCCTTGTGATAAGCACTGCCCCTAGTCCTCGGCTTTGGGCATGCATTAGCCAGGTGTCCCTTCTCATTGCAGTTGTAGCATCGAAGACCATTCAACCCATTCTGAGCATTTCCTTGTTCCACCACTTGACCTCTATTGTTATTCCTACCCATAGCATTAAACCCTTGACCACCGCCCATCTGACGACCATAACCACGATTCTGAACTTCAACTCGTCCATTGTTCACAACAGCCTGATTCCTTGTGTTTGATGAGGAACGAATGCGATTGTTGGATTTGTTTGTATAACGGCCAAAAGCATTAGCAATCATAACAAATCCTTGTTGCAATGCTTCGAACGGATCGGATTCCTCATTAGCTTGACTATAAATTTCCTGATCATTGTTGTTGTTGTAAGGAACCAATTGATTATGTTGAGATTGCTGTGATTGATCATTTGGTGTGATAGTGGCAGTTGGTTGAGTTGCGGGTTGAGGAGGATAACTGTTTTGAGCATACAAGGCAAGTTGTTGATTTTCCGGATGTGAAGGTGAAGCAATTTGAGCACGGAGAATCCTTTCCCTATCAACTTCCTTTTCATGAGGCTTCAAGTAATCGTACAACAATCCGTATGTAGAATGATGCATGTTCTTCGCTTGACGGAGAAAAATGACATACTTCTCCCATTCAGGACCAAGACTACTCAGGAACTTAGTATTAACTGCAATTCTTGGCATGATGATGTTGTGTTTATCCAAATCATTGATGATGTCTGAGAATTGATGATGATAAGACTCTAGTGTCTCTCCAGGTTCAATCAAGAAGTGTTCATAAGCCAAGTAAATTTTGGATTCCATATCCTCCTGATTGAGTGCAAATCCTTCCATAAGTAGATGAATGTGTTCCCACATTGCCTTTGCAGTCTTTTGAGCATCAACACTTCGAAGAATTGGGTTTGGTAATCCTAAAAGGATATATTGCATTGCAAGCTCATCAGCTTCATAGTGTAGAAGTTCTTCTGGATTCAGGTCTGCAACAGTAACAATGTTTGATTGTTCATCTCTTGGTGGATTAGCATTCGGATCTCCAGGTACAATGACAGTAGGCATCTGAAATGGACCTTCCAAGATAACCTTCTTTAAGAACTTTCCATGTGGCTTCTTCAGATCACAAAACCTAAAGAACCTAATTACCCATTGATCGTAGTTTCCTGGAGTGAGCATTGGAGGTCTATCAAGTGATCCAGCCTCATGAATTGATTGTTGGCTGCTTAAAGCTTCACACATCTTTGCAAACCAAGTTGGTTCCTTCATAGTGTTCCTTGATGGATGTTGATTGAATTCATTTGTGTAAGGTTGAACTTGAAGACTTGGTGGTGGTTGAACCATTTGTGGTGGTGGAATTGCTCCAAGTTGTGGAGTATGTTGTTGATTAAATTGTTGTTGATAAATTGTTTGTTGTTGATTCCATTGTTGATGTTGTGGACTTAGTTGTTGTTGTCGTTGAGTGTAAGTGTGAGGGAAATATTTAGAGTATGGTGGTTGTGACATGTTGAAAAACTTGTGTTATAAAATGGATCTTTGTAGTCGAATGAACCTTTGTTGATGAAGTATCCTTAGGCGTAGAAATCACAATAAACCAAGTAGCACTTATGCGTTAAAACGCCAAAGTTACGCGTAACAGCAAGAGTTACGCGTAGGTTTAGCTTACGCGTAAGCAGGGAAAAAGCACTAAAGTTATGCGTAAACAGTAAGTTAGGCGTAGGATTACCTTATGCGAAAGATGAGGCTTAGGCGTAAGATGAATCTTATGCGTAGGATGTTCTACGCGTAAGCTTATGCTTATGCGTAAGTTTAGGGTTTTTAGCCCAAGTGATCTTTTACACTATCACAGTGCAAAATATATCCCAAGTCGACGTATTTTCAGGCTTATCCAAGCAAGAAAACACGGAGTAAACCACGAAACTGAAGATCAAACCAAGGATAAAGTTACGCGTAAGTTTAGGGTTTTGATACGCGTAGCTTTACTCGTAAAAATGATTTTTCCCAAAGATGTTTCTAAACCAGTTTTTGTGTGATGAAATAGCTTCAATATCACCAAAAGAACACAAGAGTGTGAAATTTGATGATCCAAAGCAAAAAAAACGATTACGCGTAGGATGAAACCCACGAACAAAAACAAGCTCAAAAACGAATATCCGCGCGTAAAGTTTGAAACTTTTTGCCAAAAACAGTTATTTTAACACCTTTAAACATTGAAAGGACAAGAATCTTGGATTAAAAAGTGTAAAAAACGTGTTTTTAAGCGAACCAAAGTATCTCGTACGTTTTACGCGTAGGACCGAAACCTACTTCAAAAACAATACGATTCACCCAACTAGTAGGCGATTGATACCACTGTTCGATCACAAGTTTTACAACACAAGCATCAATGAAAGAAATAGAGAAGAGATCGGATGAACAAATCACTCAAACAAACACTATGCGTAGATAAATAAGGACGGTTATGCGTATGCAAGTGAAAGAGAGAATAAATTGAACAACCAACCCTCAAGTGAGGGTTAAACAAGAGTATTTATAGAAAGGGGAGCTAGGGCAACACTCCTACTCCCTTCCTTTCCTTAATGGACATGGGCCTAAGCTCATGGGCCTTCTAAATAAGCTAACTATTACATGTGAATTACTAACACTTGATTTAGGTTTAGGAGTGATTCCAACAGAAGTACTTCAGCCTTTGAATCCAGCAAAAATTCAATTTTGGGAGGATTGTGATGAAGCAAATAGGATGTTAACAGACTTTTCTGTAAAAATAAAAAATTAATGAGAACAACACAAAAAATATACTGAACAGGAAAAAAATAAAGTAAATAAAAAAAAATCAATTCTTACCACATAATCAAAAACGTGCTTGTATTTACCATCATATGAAGCATCTGACTTACAGTTGTCTAAAATTACAGAACGACCATTCGTAATGTTGAAAACTATTACATAATAGTGCTCATATGCAAGGATTAGAAAGAAGACATATTAAAAGTGAAATTAACATTAAATAAACATGAGTATTATTATGTTAATATTAGTAATAGAGTAGATCAGTAAAAAAAAGCTGTTTACAAAAAATAATGACAATATTACCAGTTCAATTTTCTCCATTGACATAGCTTTTTCTTCATTATGAAACTGATCTTCAATGTAGCTTCGAAACATTTGAGAATGGCCTTCTATATCTCTTTCATATTCAACCAGATCTTTTGGCTATTAAAACAAAAACAAAGTGCAAAGTTACAAAAAACATATTTGTTTATAAAAGAAGAAAAATTATACATAAGTAAATAAAATAATAAAAAATTTTAAAATGTTAACTTACAATTATCACTCTTTTGAAGTAATGTCTAAAACTTTTTAAAGTATCCTTTCTTAAGTTTTCTTCAAAATTTAGGATACTGACAAAGTTATCGATAACTTCACGCTCGATCTCTGTCTCAGAAGCAAGACACTTGATATGAATTCTTAAAAGACCATTTACTTTCCCATATCTGAAAATCTCCTCCCTGTATAGGAACATATAGAAATTAGATGTAAAAGTTAAAAAATAAAATCTTTAGTTTTTACAAGTATAGTTTTAAAAACTTACATAACATCTTTCTCTGTATCAGATAGAATCATTTTCGGGAATAGTTTTTCAACCTGTGATTTGAATTCTGGTATAGTCTCAACTCTTTTGTTCATATATGGAGATTCGAAAAGGATGCATGATGTTTTTCTTCATTTTAGAACAGCAGTAGAAACAACACTATTAACTTTTTTTTATCAAAAGTAGAACTCTCAGAAATATTTACTGCAGCAGTACAAACCTCGTAGTATGATCTTGCTTTGTTTAAAGTGTCTTGAGGTTCTTTAGAAGATTGGTTGGGTTTGTGTGACGGATTGTCGACAATGTAGTTGTCGGTTTCCTTGTTTAGACGTTCTTCTTCAGCCTTGGCCGGTTCTTCTTCGGCCCTCTTTCTTTTCATTCTCTCTGCAGTCTCCAAACCATCATCATATGTAACTCTTCCATTCTTATCATAATTATCATCTGCAGTATCTAACATCTCATCATCTTCGGCTTCCTCTTCTTTAATTGGTTGTTCATCATCTTCACCAATGTTCTTCAGTACCTCATCAATTTCTTTGGAATCTTTTCCAGTACATTCAACAGATATATCTAAATTTGTCTTTGGATGGTCACTTTCTTCCAATGAGTGTTTTGGAGCATCCTCCCAAAAACTTTGTTCATCAAGAGAAACATCAGCAGTAGGTGAATCTCTACTAGCAACAGTTTCTTTTTTAGTAGCAGCACATTTGTCATCTCCAGTTTCTAACATCTCAACATCTTCACCTTGCTCCTCTTCAATTGGTTGTACATCATCTTCACCAATGTTCTCCAGTACCTCGTCAATTTCTTTGAAATCTTTTCCAGTACCTTCAACAGATATATCTAAATTTGTCTTTGGATGGTCACTTTCTTTCAGTGAGTGTTTTGGAGCATCCTCCTGCAAACTTTGTTCATCAAGAGAAACATCAACAGTAGGTTTCTTTTGAGTAGCAACAGATCCATCAGTAGGTGAATTTCTACTAGCAACATTTTCTTTTTTTGTAGCAACACATTCGTCATCTGCACTTTGTAACATCTCAACATCTTCACCTTGCTCCTCTTCAATTTCATTGAAATCTTTTCCAGTTTCTTCAACAGATATATCTAAATTAGTCTTGGGATGGTCACTTTCTTTCAATGATTGATAAGATCGTTTATGAGCTCAGCTAGGGATCAATAACAAAGACTAATAACATAATACGCAGCGGAATAATCAAGACAATACTTTGTTATTGAACAAGGTTTTTAATTCACTAATACTCTAATAATACTAGACGTTTATAGGAACACGTCTACTAACTAAACTAATAACCTAGGCGTTTAAAAGACTATACGCCTAGGACACACACACACCTTTACTAATCGACTACATTATGGAAGACTTATATTAAAAACCTACACCTATGTCCTCTTTATATACTAGAGGATAAGGACTAAATAATAAAACTTCCATGGCAAGCAAGCCCTTCCATCTTTTAGTAGGTTTCCTTCTTGTCATATTAAGTCCCTCTTGTTTCATTCTTTTTGTCTTTATCAACTCAAACTTGTAATTCCCAACAATCTTCCCCTAGTTGATAATGACAAAACCATTCTTGAACGAACTTCCCTAGACGAAGTAGAGAAATTGAGATCAATAAATCTCGCCATAAATGAAACAAGTATGTCTTCCTTTGTCTTCCCCTTAATCCATGCCATGTCACTCAAACATCTCTTCCCCTTTTTGTTATTATCTAAATAGGGAACATATGCAAATAATGATCTTGACCACCACGAACCAATATCATACTTCCAATCTAAGACTTCCAATGCTTCAAATCACCCACCATTACGCATCATAAGAAAAATGGATCCAAAACAGTAGAAAACTTCAACTAGCAGTAGTAATAATGATCAACAATAGTTAAAATCAAACACTTCCCCTTGAGTGATGCATGTAGATGATTAAACATTTAACAATAAGCTTCCCCTAAAAACCATATGTTAACCATCTTCTTGATTCTTCAAAAATCTGTAGGCTTCTTGTAATGATCACTTTGTGAAGAACACCAAATATAACGAACTTGATGAAGTAGTAAAATTTCCCAAACTTGTGTCTTATGTCTTGTTTATCCACATGACGTTGAACTTATACCGCTAATAAAATATAAGTAGATCGCAACCTCTTGACAAGAATCCTCAACTAGTATGAGACACTGAGCACTACAATGTAACTCCTTCAAGTGATAGCCAATGTGTGCATAGAGCATCATAAGAAAAATCACACATTGCTAGATTCAACAAGCTAGATGATAAGAACACAAACCAAGTAATTCCACTTCACCTTCAAATAAGTGATAAATAATCTTCTTCGTAATCAATTATTCAATAAATCTCCATAACGAACCTTTTTTTTAAATCCTTTTAAGAACATAAATTTATTCCTGTGTGTGTGAACCAAACAACCATTCTGGGTGTGTGTCATCCAAAAATCCATAACCATTATCACGCTCGACTTCCCCTTAAATCGAAATCCATATGAAAAGCAGTACTTTGAATAATAGCAGTACTTTGAGAAGGAGCAGTACTTTCGTCTAAAATTGTAGCAGCAGCAGTACTTTCAATAACAGCCACTTTGAGAAATTTGCAGTACTTTCAAATTCGTAAACTGCAGTACTTTGAATCAAACAGTACTTTGCAAAAATCATGTCACAAACTGCCTTTGACTTACCAATATATTAATCCTGTATAAGCCTTTGTCGGATCACTGATGTACCGACCCATCAAAAATCATCAATCTTCAATAGCAATCAATTCACGTGCACAATATACCCTAAGTCAACCATATCTGCTGCTATAGTACCATGTATATCATATTCCCACACGTGAAGAGCATCCATCCCATTATCTCAAGCCACCAATCCTTGGACCAATCAAAGCACGCCTCGTCCAGATCGAATAAAATAAGATGACCAATATTTAAACCAATCAAATCAATGTCACACAATTACTTTAACCAATTTCGTGAGTAAATAAACCCCACATGCGTGCACATTCACTCACCAATAATAATCCATATGTGCTACCAGTGATTTGCCCAATCAGTCCGAAGTCAACAGCCCCACATCCAAATAAATATAATTGAATCCAATGTGTGTATCAATTCATATGATACAAATAAAAAGCTGACCCATAAAGTGATCATGGTCCAATCAAAGGACACTTCCACCATAACACCCATGTACCTCACCACACACGAATATCTCCAAATATCTTATAATTGATTTTCTGAAAAAAAAATTCCTTCAGCAGCCAACTTTGAGACATCATAACTTTCAAACGATTGCTCCGATTCATAATCCCTCCGGTGAAAAGTAAGATTGGTATATAGAGAACATCCATCAAAAATTTCGTCCCGATCCAACGGTTAACGAAAATTTTATCGCCGTTTCAAAACAGTGCTGTATAAACATACGAAAATTTTAAGATACGAATTTTTCGTCTTTTTCATCATTCTTTGACACATAAAACCTTGTAATCCTAGAAATCATGAGCCCCAGGCTCTGATACCACTTGTTGGATCGATATACTTTAATCAAACTAAACTAGCTTGTTAAGGTTTAATAACCTCGGATAAATCCTAAGTTATTAACAAAGAAACACTGAGCAATCTTTATTAAGTACGCGGAATTTACTTAACAAAGCTAAAAAGAAACTTTATTAATAAAACTCTAAATCTGCTTATTATGCAGATACTCTAATACAATTCTAAGATATTCGAACTTTTCTCTAAACTCTTAATTCGTAAACTCTAAAACTCTTTTTCTGAAAACGTACCTCTAATGCCAATCTAGAAGTCCTTTTATAGGCTCAAGGATATCCTAGTCGGTTTACAATTGATAACCTTGTACGACAAGTAATCTAAACATGGAATACAATACTTTCCATAAACGAATATAACAGATCTTCTGTTCTAGCAGTACTTTGACTTCACCTTGCAGTACTTTGACTTTGTCTTTAGCAGTACTTTGACTATTTGACTTCTTTCAGTACTTTGCAGCTTACAGTACTTTCATATCTTCAGTACTTTTGATATCTTCAGCACTTTCATATCCCAACAATCCTCCCCTAACTTGAATTCTACTTGCTTGACTTCAAGTTCCTTTGTGAATATATCTTTAACAGCTTCATCTTTAAAATGGATTGTTCTTTAGTCTTTAGATTATAACTCTGCAGAATCTGTGCTTTTGTCAAAGTATTTCTTAGAATTGTTTTCTTCACAGCAGCATCCAGCAATCTCCATCTTTTCAGCAACACAGTAACATATGACAGTTTGTACAATAATTTAGTTTAAGTTGCATACTATTCTCATCACATCTAAGTGAATCATTGAAAATTCAATGGATTTAGAACTCTTTACCAAAGCCATTATCTCTGGAGTAGCCAAATGTTTTGGTGTGTAAGACCATGGTACATTGATAACCATATGATTTTTAGCAAGCCACCAGCTATCAACAGATTTGTTTTGTCTTTACCAAAAGCTGTACCCTTCTGGACTAGTTAGTTCTTTTATCTAATGGTGAACTAATTACCAATAATGGTTTTTCCACTGCCTTTACCACAAGCCATTTCTTGTGGGCTAGCCAACTCTTCACATTACTGATATGGTGAGTTGATAACCATCCAACTTATTAGCAAGTTGTCAACTAAAAACGGATTTGATATATCTTTACCAGAGCCGTTTGCTCATGGATTAGTCAATCCTTTTGTAACCATGGTGGATTGATAACCTATTGATGTTATCATCACAAAAACCATTTATTCAACCTTTATTTCAAAAAATATTTATTATTTAGCAAAAAGGTTTTCATCTAAAATTTATTTAACTGGTTTAGTTCAGCAAACAGTACTTTGATGAAAGTACTGTCTGACTAGCAGTACTTTGAATAAAAGTACTAATATATCAAAAAGTAATTATTCAAACATCATTCATACCAGTTAAAGATCATTCTCAGCAATGGTAGTCCAGTCTATAAGCAAATTTATAACCATGCAAGCAATTTCATCAGCCTCTTCTACTTCCAATCCATGCTCAAGCATTCTTCTCATTAGCTCAACAGTAAGAGGATATTTTCTTTCTGCAAACATGTGAATTATTGTTCCATTTTCCAGCTCCAAGACATGAACTCCAGATTCTCCAAAGAATCTCCAGCAAACTATCTCCCAGTTTTCTTGATCCTTCCAAATATCATCAGTACTCTTTTCATCAGTTTCCCACATGGTTATGAGATCCCCTTGTAAAACCAATCCAATCCCTTCTAATGGATTATCTTCAAAATAAGTGTTCACAGCATGATATAAGTAGAATAGATCTACTCTGTCTATGATATGCAGCAAATCCCATAGCCTTTTAAAAACTCTGAAACTTTTATCTTCTTTGTGAAAAACCATGTAATCTCCATTCTTAGATTTCTCAACTTTGAAAGCACTGATCTTTGATCTGTTCATCTTCATGTCATTATCTTCATCTGTATAATCAAAATCTACCACTCTGAGATAATTCTTCAATTCATCACTAGTCTCAGATCTTAATTCAACCTTCTCTTTCTTTGAAAACTGAACATCTGTAGCTTCAGTTTTTCTTTTTCTCTTTAAGTTTTCTTCCTTTCAGCTTCAGTCCAATAAGTTTCTTCTCTAAAGTCTTTGATGCCTGCAACATCTTTCTTATAAGCTTCTCTCTCAGCATCATATAATCTCTTCATATCCACATAATTTAGCTTCTGTAATCCTTTAAATCCTCTTCTTTTGAGATATGCCATCATTGCATTCCTTTCTTTAGCTAAATTAGGTCTTCTTGTCATGAATCTAACAGGTGTTGGAGACTGTAAAGGTTCAGCAGTTTCAGCATCCAATTCATCTTGTACTTTTTGAGCTGCTTCTCTATTTAGAGCTTCTTGAGCTTCTTGTTCTTCTCTATCTTTAGCATTTATCTCTTCTTGAACTTTTCTAGCTGCAGCTTCATTCCTTGCAACTTCAAATGCTCTAAGCTCTGCCAAAGTAAGTTTCTTCTTCTTAACTTCAACCAAAACACCTTTTCCCTTGTCTTTTGGATCAATTGCAGGTTGATCAGTTCTTGGTTGTTCTTCTTCTTGTGCTTCTCTAATAATAACACCTCCTCTTGGTTGTGACAGATCAAGAATTGTAGCAACTAACTCATCATCACTTGGTGAATGTATGGGTTTAAATCTAGGTTCCTCCTCTTCCTCTATAACAACTGTAGAAGGACCAGCTTCTTCTTCAAAATTCAAAACCTTTGGAGTTATTACTTCTTGTCTGAAAGTTTCATAAAAAACAGTACTTTCATGTTCAGTACCTTGATCTTCAATAATTAGTTCTTCAGTACTTTGAGGTTCAGTCTTTTCTTCAGAACTTACAATATGAACCAATTCTTCAGTACTTTGAGATCCACTCTTCTTGTTATCATCTTTCTTCTTATCATGTTCTTTCTCCTTATCATCTTCTTTCTTCTTATCATCTTCTTTCAATTTCTGTTCTTTAAATTTCCTCCCCAAATGGACAGAAGATGATTGAGGAACCTTCTTTCGTTGTAATTCCTTACGAAGTGCTTTGCGACGTTTGTTCTCCTCCTTAACCCATAAATTGAAGCCTTGAATATAGGGTTTAACAAAATTTCTCAACCAGAAGTAATTTCGCTTTAACTTCCTAATAGTTTTAGCTTGTCGCTCAACAGTCTTGTTCAACCTAGCAAGCGCCTTTGTCAAAGCATAGTTGTTCATAGTTAAACCTTCACGAGGTATAGAATGAGCATCACCTTGAACTTGCGAATGTTCCTCTGAACCAGAAACAAATGGTTGAGGAGATGGAGTAGGTGTTCTCTCAATCTCTGCTTGGACCTCAGGACTTGGAGAAACATCACCCTGTAGAGATACAGTACCTTCACGAGAAGCAGTACTTGCAGATGCAGTACCTTGTGAAGCAGCACTTTTTGAAGCAGTACCCTGTGCAGAAGCAGTACCTTCACTTTCTTCATCCTCTTCAGCACGTACAGCTTGAACAACTTCCATCATGGAAGTAGTTAAAGGAATATCTCCACCTCTGAATAAATCACTGCGCCTAGCCATGAATGTATATATCTTGGCTTGTTGCACAATAACAGGTAGTAAAGCAGCAGGTTTAGGAATATCAGCCAATTGCTTGTTTAGAAAAACCTGTATAAATCTTGGATACATCAACCAAGTAGCCCCAGATGATATATGAGAGAGCATTCCATCCAAAATAAGTCGTGAAAAATTAAATACTCTGTCCGTAGATAAACCAACCACTGCAGATGCAATATTTGAACCAAACTGCTCCCAAGAAGTGCTTTTAGAACTTATGCAGTGGAGCAAGACATGGATCAAAAACTTCCATTGAGGACAGAATAAGGCCTTCTTAAAAGTCTGTTCAGTCAAAGAACCCTCATAACCCAGATTGCTAAAAGTATCCCAAATCAATTGCTTGTCAAATCTAATAGCCCCATCTTCATCTTCAAATAATAAATCTGCACGAATAGAGGCTTCTGTGATCTTGATAGTGCGACCAGCAACAGTGGATCTAATATAGTATTCATCCTCCTCCATATTATCTCTAGCATTAGCCCAAAATTCCTGAATCCATGGTTCAATTATATCCGGCTCTACTAAAAGAGCATAACTAATAGGCGACCCAGTAAGATAATCAATAATATCATAAAACGCCACATTTGCCTCGGTCTTATCCAAATTAGCCACCATATTGTGCTTTGAAACAGTTAAACGATTCACCATCTTTGAAAGAGTGAGCACAATAGAAAGATTGTATCGAATAATAAAGAGATGGTAATTGGAAGTTATGTATGGAAAAGATATGTAGTAATAATATGAGAGGGAAAAGCGGAAAGAAGTTATTTATAGGTGAGATTTGAAAAATCACAGCCTAAATAACAAAGTTACCGTTATTACCAATTACCCTTCAATATTACCGTTGGAACAGTACCTTAATACGACAAACAGTACTTTCCACCTAAGCAGTACTTTCCCAAGCAGTACTTTCTCAAGCAGTACTTTCAGGAAATACAGTACTTTGCTAAAAACCGTTATATACACTAAGTAGAAACAAACATCCTCCCCTCAAGCAATACACAGGACTATATCCAACATCTTATAGTCCTCCCCTTAAACATAGCTTAGTAGTTAATCATTCCAATGCTCACGACCAAGTGATTGAATCGTGACACATCAAAACCTTTGGTGAGTAGATCAGCTACATTATCATCCGTGTGGACTTTAACCACATTAATGAGCCTATGCTCATAACAATCTCTGATAAAATGATGCCTAATCTGAATATGCTTTGTCTTGGAATGATACACAGGATTCTTCACAATACAAATAGTACTCTCATTATCAATATTGATAGGAGTATTCTTAAAGTTGAACCCATAATCCAAGAGTTGATTCTGCATCCATAAAACTTGACCACAACAACTTGCAGCAGCTACATATTCAGCTTCAGTAGATGATGTTGCTGCAATTTTCTGTTTCTTGCATTGCCATGAGACTAACCTTCTTCCAAGATATTGGCATCCACCAGTTGTGGATCTTCTATCATAGTTATCTCCTGCATAGTCACTGTCTGAAAAAGCTTCTAAGTGAAAAGGTGACTCTTTAGGATACCACAACCCCAACTTAGGTTGTTGTTTCAAATAACAGAATATTCTCTTGACAGCATTCAAGTGAGAGATCTTTGGTGAAACTTGATATCTGGCACATAAACACACTGCAAACATGATATCAGGCCTTGATGCAGTAAGATACATAAGAGATCCAATCATAGATCTGTATAACTTGACTTCAACAGGCTGACCATCTTCATCTTTTCCCAATGAATTGATAGATTTAATCGGTGTAGTAACAGCCTTCATATCATCAAAATTAAATTTCTTAAGTATGTCTGTAACATACTTGTCTTGACTAATAAAAATTCCTTCCTTGGACTGCTTAACCTGAAGTCCTAAAAAGAATGTTAACTCTCCCATTGAACTCATTTGAAATTCCTTCTGCAGCAGCTGCTCAAACTCTTTAACCATAGACTGTTTGGTAGCCCCAAAGATAATATCATCAACATACACCTGTACTAACATGATATCTTTCTTATCTCTCTTGATAAACAAAGTCTTGTCTATAGCTCCCCTTCTGTATCCATGTTGTAATAAAAATGTAGAGAGCCTCTCATACCAAGCTCTAGGTGCCTGATGAAGACCATATAAAGCCTTAACCACCTTATAGACTTTGTTAGGATGCTTAGGATCTTCAAAACCTGGAGGTTGTTTCACATACACCTCTTCTGTAATAGTGCCATAAAGAAATGCACTCTTGACATCCATCTGGTATACCTGAAAACCCATATAAGAAGCAAAAGCAAGAAAGATTCGAATTGCTTCAATCCTTGCCACAGGAGCAAAAACCTCATCATAATCCACCCCTTCTTCCTGTCTATAACCCTGAGCAACTAACCTTGCCTTGTTCTTGATAACATTACCTCTTTCATCTCTTTTGACTCTAAAAACCCATCTTGTTCCAATAACTCTCTTCCCATCTGGAAGATCACATAAAACCCAAACCTCTTGAAGTTTAAATTGAAGAAGTTCTTCCTGCATAGCTTCAACCCAACTTTCTTTAGTCAAAGCTTGAGCAATATTCTTGGGTTCCTCTTGAGAGATGAAACAAGTGAATAAGCAGGTTTGATGATCCTTATGATTTAGCCTGTTTTGTTTATACACAAAGCTAAGTAAAGCATTATGAGGTTTTGTGAAACCCTTAGCTTTGTGTCTTGTCATTACTCCAGAAGTAGAAGGACCAATGATTTGATCTGTTGGATGATTCTTATGAATTCGTAAGATTGGAGACTGTGGAACTTCATATGTATCATCTAAGTTAGTATAATCAGCACCTTCATTGGAATTTGTGAAAATGCCTTCATCTTCAAGCTCATCATCAGTTTCTTCTAGCCCAGTCATAGTAGGATCATCCAAATCATCTAAAGTACTGTCAACAGGTGCAGCAGTACTTTGGTTGAAAGTACTGTCCAAAGTACTGGAAGAGAACTCTGCAGTCTTGTTCTTCTTCTTTGCTTCTTCATAAGCTCTCCTTTGTTCATCTGTGTAAGAATGTGCTAATACATCTTGAAGAAGCATCTGATTAAGTTCCTCTTGAATAGATTGATCCTTAGCAGATAATGAGGATTGTGGAGCAACAGTACTTTGTTTAGGCGAATCAGTACTTTGCTTAGGAACATCAGTACTTTCTGTTGGACTCATAGGATCTTTATCAGGAATAGCATCAGTTCTAAGATGAATATCATGAACAACATACTGAATATCTTCTTCGTTATGCAAAGGTTGATTTTCTTCTCTAACAGGTACATAATTCATTGAAGGAGATAAAATCTCAAGATCAAACATCCAATCAGGACCCTTCCCTTTCTCATTGTCTTGATCCTCTAAAAACTCAACATGAAGACAGTCTTGAATCTTCTTAGTAACTCTGTTGTAGACTCTGAATCCTTTACTGTTAGTGCAATATCCCAATAAGTAACCTTCTTCAGACTTGCCATCAAACTTCCCCAAATTATCAATTGTGTTTAAAATAGTAAGAGGGCATCCAAAAGGTTTCATAAAACGAATGTTAGGTTTATTGCCCATCAGCAATTCATAGGGTGTCTTCATCTGTGGTTTTGTGACAGAAACCCTGTTGAGTACATAACATGCAGTACTTACAGCTTCTGCCCAAAATTGAATAGGGAGATGAGAATCAGCTAACATGGTCCTTGCAGCTTCAATCAAAGTTCTATTTTTCCTTTCTGCAACACCATTTTGCTGAGGTGTCCTAGCAATACTAAACTCCCTTTTTATGCCTTTATTTGCACAAAAATCATCCATAGGCTTGTTCTTGAATTCAGTTCCATTGTCACATCTAATACCTCTAACCTTGAGTCTTAATTGGTTTTCTAGTGCTATTATAAGAGATTGAATAGCATCAAAGGTATCACCCTTAAAGCCCAAAAAGAAAACCCAACTGAATCTACTACAATCATCAGTAACAACCAAGCAGTACTTCTTCTTATTTAAACTTGCCACAGAGACAGGTCCAAATAAATCCATGTGTAATAGCTCCAATGGTTCTCTAATATTTCTTTCATCAAGCTTCTTGCAGGAAGCTTTGTGTTGTTTACCCTTCTTACATGCCAAGCATGATTGATCATTCCTGTAAGTCTTTGAAGGTAAACCTCTAACTAAATTGCCTTTGACCAGTTTGTTGATGTTCTTGAAATTCACATGGCCCAATCTCCTATGCCATTGATGTGCCTCTTCAGATGTTGCTTTAGCCACCAAACATGTGGCTCTACCATAAGAATGTAGACTCTTCATGTCTAAACTATACACATCATTTGTCCTTGGTACTCTAAGTACTACCAAGTCATCATCAACAGGTTTGAAGTCAGAAGAAAGGATAAGACATTCTGTGTCAGTGAATAACACAGGATGCTTTTTATCACAAATTTGAGAGACTGACAACAAGTTGAACTTTAGCTCCTTCACATATCTGACATTCTCAAAATCAATTCTCCCAGCTTTAATTGTTCCTTTCCCTGTAATCCTTCCTCCATTGGGATCATTCCCAAATGCAACTTTTCCTCCAATAATACTTCTAAAATCAGACAGGATTTCTCTATCACCTGTCATACTTCCAGAGCAACCACTATCCACAATAAGATGATCTTTAAGCTCCTCTTCTGGGTTGCCCTGCACACAAAGAAACAAGTTAGAAACTTTTAGGAACCCAAGCCATTACTGACTTGTGTTCCCCTTGAGAAGTTACAAACTCAAATTCCTTGAGTATGTAATTCTCACTATCTCTCAGATTATGATCCAAAATTATCTTTTGATGTTTAGCATGTGGATTTTCAAATCTTTCTGATTTTTCAACATAAATTTCTTTCACCAGATTATTAGCCTTTTCTCTTGACACAAAAACATCTGATTCACTTTGTGTTGAACGTACTGTATGTCTCCCAGCAGTTCTTTCCCTTTTAACCCATTCAGTTTTAACAGGAGGTTCTTGTGATCTAGATCCCCTATATGAACTGTGATAACTTCTAGGTTGATAATGAGGTCTCCTAGAATTTCTATCCCAAGTATGGTTTTCAGTACCTTGTCTCTGAGCAGTACTTTGGAAAGTACTGTGAGATACTGAAGTTCTTCTCTGATGTGGGTATCTATGGTCTGGTGTGAAGTTTCTGTGATTAACCTTATTAGAATTAGTCCAAACTGGTTTGTGCTCTCTAGGTCTCTGATTGTTAGACTTATTCCTTGGAAACTTGCTTAGATATTCTGAGTGTCTGTCACAATCTTTGATTAAATGAGTAGGACTATAACACACAAAACACAGTTTTTGACCCATATGACCAAAGTGATTTCTCCTATGTCTATGCCCAAAATTGTTTTGCCTTCTTGAGGACTGATAAAATTTGTTTTGACCAAAATTATCCCAAAAAGGTTTAGCAGTACTGTTTTGAAAAGGTTTCGCAGAAGGTACTGCTTGTTGAGCAGTACTTTGATTTAAAGGTACTGCTGGATTTTGAACATTGTTTTCAACAGTTTCTTTGGGTTTCTCAGTTCTAGATTTAGCAATTAGCTTATTCCTGAACTCTAGACTATCGACTCCATAACGAGAAACATCAGGCCTAGAGGGGTGATGACTAATGGGATGAGGAACAGCATGATAACCATTGTCTTTCTTAGGAGGTGGTTCACTTACTGAGCCTTCATTACTAGATGAATCTAAATAGTTAATGAGCTCATCATCACTAGTAGTTATATCCTCAAAAGCACCATCATCCTGATCACTAGGTTGATTTTCTTCTACAGTACTAAAGTCCATTCCAAATCCTAAGCCTGTTCTAATGTAAGCCCTTCTCTGTTTTTCAACATACTGAACATGGGACAGGCCAAACTCTTTCCAAGCATCAAACTTAGCTATCAAATCATCTCTTTCCTTAGTTAATTTCTCAATTTCAGCAATTTTACAGTTTAGTTTCCATTCACTAAGTTTCAACTGATAATCCTGTTGTTCATATTTTTCAGCCCAAGCCATTTCATTATTTTCATGTGTTATGATTTTAGCTTCTATAGACTCTAAAGTGATTTGATAACCTGCTACCTCAGACCTAGCCCTAATACAATTATCTCTTTCAATCACATAACTGTTAAGCAATTTTTGATAGAATTCATAACAGTTTGAGCATACCTCAGAGATAGGAGACTGAGTTGGTGAAGTAGCCACCATAGCAAGAAGAACAGGATCATCTTCACTTTCTTTGCTCCAATCAAATCCTCCAAAGCCATCATCAGATTCCAAAATAGCATGTTCAGATTCTTCATCAAAAGCAGTGCTCCAGTCCAATGCTTCCACTGTGTCTTCAACTGCATCTTCCACTGCTACCATACAGTAAGTCACCGGTTCATCATCAAACTCTTCACTCCAGTCCACTTCTGATAACTTCTCTTGAGCAACCAACGCCTTTGTTTCAGTTATTGGAATTTCCTTGAGCTCAAGTTTAGGCTTCTCAGATGTTCTGTTTGCTTGATACTTAGCAAACCTGCACTCCCTTGCAAAGTGACCAGTCTTTTGACAATTGAAGCATTCAATTTTAGATTTGTCAAAAGTTATTCCTTGTTTTGGTTTGAAATCAATATTTTTGCCTGTCTTCTTCATGTACTAGAGATCATATTCTCCCTTCTTAATGACTGGAATTCTGAGTGAGGTGATTGAGGGTGGTGGAACAGCTTCAGTCGACATCTTGAAAATTGTAGGGTTTCTTCCTAGTCAGAGTTTCCACACAAGCTCTGATACCACTTGTTGGATCGATATACTTTATTAATAAAACTCTAAATCTGCTTATTATGCAGATACTCTAATACAATTCTAAGATATTCGAACTTTTCTCTAAACTCTTAATTCGTAAACTCTAAAACTCTTTTTCTGAAAACGTACCTCTAATGCCAATCTAGAAGTCCTTTTATAGGCTCAAGGATATCCTAGTCGGTTTACAATTGATAACCTTGTACGACAAGTAATCTAAACATGGAATACAATACTTTCCATAAACGAATATAACAGATCTTCTGTTCTAGCAGTACTTTGACTTCACCTTGCAGTACTTTGACTTTGTCTTTAGCAGTACTTTGACTATTTGACTTCTTTCAGTACTTTGCAGCTTACAGTACTTTCATATCTTCAGTACTTTTGATATCTTCAGCACTTTCATATCCCAACAATGATTATTTTGGAGCATCCTATTTCAAACTTTGTTCATCAAGAGAAACATCAGAAGTAGGTTTCTTTTGAGTAGCAACAGATCCAGCAGTAGGTAAATTTGTACTAGCACCAGTTTCTTTTTTACTAGAAGCACGTTCGTCAACAACATTTGTAGATTCAACTGCTTGACTCTGTTGTTCCAAGACAACTTGTTTACCAAAGTTATTCTTCTCAGTTTCAACCCCATCACCGATATTCACATCAAGATTATACATACTTGGTTCATCAGGAGAATTTATCCTTTGTGCACTACCAACCTTCTTCAACCTCCCTAGTGTAGTTGTTTTTGATCTCTTTATACCTTCCAAATATCTAACTCTCTGCTTCAAACTTCTGATCTCTACATCTTGAGAAGTTGTGATTTGTTGGAGTCCAAGAACATCTTTTGTCAATTTTATACATTTTGCCATCAATTCTTTTATGAGTTCTATACTATCCTCACCATTTCGGGATGTGTTACCTAGCCCTAGAGGTGGATCACTGGAATTCTTATTATGTATAGCAAAATCCATCAATTCATTAGTTCCATGTCTACCTTCATTACTTTGAGATGCGTTACTTTCCCTGATAGGTGAATCTAAGGATGTAAACTCAGTTTCAAATCTAGTTTGAGAATCTGAGCCCCCATTTTGTTGGGGTTTCTATCATCTGCATTAAGTTCATGAGAACTTAACACATCAGATGTTTCCTTGGGTTGAGTCTTATTTAGCTTAGTACCCTTTTGTTGAGATTTCCAACGGGTATAGGTCTTTTTTTGTTGTGATGTTGAGTGTAAATTTTTGGATGTGGGTTGTGTATCAGCTTCATCCTGTGTTTGTAGAACATTTACCATATTTTGAAAAAGTGGTGTAACGCTTCCAGAAAAACCTGTTCCATTTTTTTTCATAAAGGTAAAAACTTTGTTTGAGAGATTGGGAGTTTTGTAAATTCGTTTATGAACCTTTTTCTTTAAAACTTGTTTATCCCCAAAATTTTGAACAAACCTAGGATACAGAAAGCACTTACTTGAATCATCCAAAATTTTAATCATACCATCAAAAATCATCTAAGAAAATTTAAAAATCTTTTCCTGAGTCAAGCACAATATAGCAGAAGCTATACCTGTACTAAACTCATTCCAGCCAGTTGTTTTAGGACTTATACAATGCAGGATGGTATGGATTAGAAATTTCCATTGAGGTGAGAATAGCCTTTTGTAAAATTTTAAAGAATCGCTTTCCTTCTCATATCCCATTTTTTCAAGACCTTTGAAAATAGCAGGGGTTGGCAGGCAGTCGACACCATTGTTATCTGCTAGTTTCAAGGAACTTCTAACTGATGACTTAGTTACAATTATCTCTTCATCATCTACTAAAGCTCTAATTTGTACTTCCCCATCTATAGTTCTGGACTTAGCAGTTGCCCAAAATTGCTTAATGATCGAAATATATATAGTAGGATTTACTGATAATGCATACCTTATAGAGGAAGTGTTTAAAAAATCAATGATCTCAGCAAATCCTTCTGATTCTGGTAATGGTTTTTTAAGTAAAGCAACCATGTTGTGACTTTGATTAAAGATTCTTTTCGACATTCTGAATGAAGCAGGTTCACAAATATTCAACAATGGATGATGAGGAAGGAAGATGAGAATTAGCAAGGGGTTATAAAGAAGGAGATTCACAAAGTTTTGGTAATGGTTATTTTTGGGTTTCGCAATTTGGTCGCAATATAAGAAATAGGGTTTTTTTTTGGTTTGTGAGTAAGAATAAGTTAACTGGAGAAGACAAAATGTTAGTTTTTTGCATATAAAAATTTATAGCGAATTACGGATTAGTTTTTTTTTTGTTTTTTCTAAATGTTTTTTTCAAATTTTATTTATTTATTTATTTTTTAAAAACAAAATATATCAAAAAAAATATCAAAAAAGAACATTATATAATAGCATAATTTTTTTAGAAACATAAACATAAACATCAAATCACAAACATAAACATCAAATCACATTAAGCTTGAATCACTTGAAAATAATTACAAACATTAAGATTGGAATAATCATAAACACAGACATAAAACACAATAATCCATGACACGATTATTAATGATTCTACGAATTTAATTTGTTTTTTTCAATGGACAATGTCTTGCATCATGATTTGCAACTTTCCCACAAATTCGACACTTCCTTTCATCTTGATTAGCCAATACATTTCCACTAGATGAACACTTTTTTTCCATTTAAAATCTGCATCAAAGAAAAATGCATAAGTTTAAAAATAAAATTAAATAAACTTAACAATTAAATAAAATACTTTTTTTTTTACCTTTTTTTGAATTTTTTAATGTATATAATTCAGATCTAGATCATAGTGGAACGGTGAAGGTAGGTAAAAATACATTCATATCTGTTTTTAATATTAGTGTTATTGTTATATGCATAATAGTATAAGTATAACAACCCGTGATTTTCCGGATTATTATAATAATATTTATTACGTCAGAAAATTCAAATCGGCTATTTTCTGACAGTTTTCAATATTTAGATCTAAAAACGAGAGGTCATCTCGTTAATTTAGTGAATCACGGCACCACACGCATACCGCCACCAATTAAATAGCGGCAAACAATTATAATCAAAATTCTACGTAATAATAATAATATATTATTACACTTACAAAAACGTTTCGAAAAATATAACTTTTATATTTTTCGGGTACCGGGAAGGTACGTTTACACATAGACTCGACAAAACACGGGGTACAATATATACTGTGTATGATAATAAAACAAAATAAAATACTATCCTAACTCTACCCCTAACGTCCCATCCCTTTCATTATTTTTTTTCGTGCTCTACCCTCTTTCTTTGTCCCTCCCAAGCAAACCAAATGCAGAATTAACACTAATTTGGGTGTCTTCAACCCTTTTCTGAGGTCAAACACAAATTATCATTCCCCACATGCCAACTTTTTGATAATGACTAGTCCAACAATTTTTGTCTTTAACCCAAAATATGCACACATCCTTTTTCACTTTTGAAAAGATAGTCAAAGCTCCATTTTTTTTTCTTCTTATACTGATCGAACCACATGGATGAAGCACACTCACACAAATTAATTTCACAAAACTTTACACAAACACAAGTTTCGTTTGGTGCTCCTTGATTCAAGATTGGGAGAGGTTTTGGGTTCATTGTAATAAAATTAGTGTTTTTAGGTTATTTTCTTGTGAAGTTGTGCTCTTGTTCTTCCTAGTCGAATACCACACAAATCATTGTAAGGCTCCTTTAAAAACTCAAGTTCTTATGTTATTGATTTATATAAGTTATTAACTAGATTACATTTGATTATGTATGTAAATATGTTTGAGATTTAAAAGGTTCATGTGTTTCTTGAATCTATACAAATCGATCTATACATAAAATAAGTAAAGAGATTGTTGTTTGAGGCTTGTGTGGTACCAATGGGCTATTAAAACATTTATAAGCACATACAAATAAGCTAGTGATTATTTTTTTTAAACTATTCTACTCGTGACTAATTTTGTAAATTAGTATGCATTTTTGGACTCAAATAAACCAAGGAAACATGAGATGATGTTGTGCCTTGTGATATCAAGTAGCACAAGAGGAATACATAAACAGTTGGCTATTCAAGTTACAAACTAGTAGCATGAGAAATGTTTTAGCTTGACTTGTTTCACGTGGCTTTCTGTACCATACCTCAATGCATTTTTTTTTCCAACTTAGCCTATTTTAATATAACTTATATATAAAATTTAATCTGCGACCTCTTTTACCTAATTTGATATAAATTATGCAAAAGTTTAATCCGCGGCCTGTTTGGCTTATTTTGATGTTAATTATACAAAAGTTTAATCCGCAGCCTTTTTGGCCTATTTTAATATAAACTATGTAAAAAGTCTAATATGCGGCTTCTTTGACTTATTTTGGACTTATTAAATCTAACCTAATACAAATATATAAGTTTCACTTATTTTAGAGACTATTGCTTATTATAGCTTAATTGAGTGTATTTGAAATATATTAACTTATTGAAACTTACATAAGTGGTTTGAAGTTGTTATATAGTTTTAAATGGGAAATTTGCAACATATGAGATTTTCGAGAAAACTAAGATGTATATAGGGGTCATACCCAATTTTTGACAACCTATATATATATATATATATATATATATATATATATATATATATAATTATAGTCTACTATATTTTATACCCATCAAAGAGAAGTTTTATTCATAGCTTCCACCCGTCATATAGTTTAAATACAAAGGCATTAATTCTAAGGTATTAATACTGTTATTTTTATGGTATACAAGGATATATATATACAAAACTTACATTTAACAAATATTTACCTTTGACAATAATATTATATAATCCGTCAACTTCTAATATTGGGTGTAATGATTTTCCGTACGCCGTCTTTCGGTTGCCATCAAACCGAAAACTCATTTATCCTTAATATATTTTCATACTTATGCACTTACAAGAGCCCATACTTGCAAACAATTAAGAAACTGTTTTAAACTTAAATACTGCCACACAAGCAACAACAACAACACAACCATTTAAAAATTTATAAAGTTAGTTAAACTTTATCGAGTCTTAAACTTGAAAAAAGACTAAATATGCCGTACCTAATTAGGTTGCGTGTCGGAGTCGTGCCCTACCACTAATTGAGTTATTTCCCTTTGGACTACTAATGGCCAAGGTGAGTTTCATAGCCCCTGCTTTTACTTGTTTTCATAACTGTTTTGGGGGAGAATACATGCTCGTTTTACTTAAACTAAATGCTGATTTTACTTGAACAAGTGAGTTGTTTACAAAAAACTATGCTGAATGACTGAATGCATTATGTGTTTACTTGCCAATTACTTGATTACTTAGATGCATTCTAGTGTAAAGTTAATGCATGCTTTTACATATGGACACAAGTATTTGAAACTGTTATGCCTGCATGACCGAGTGAACTGGTCACATGACCGATTGTACTGGTTGCATTTGCTATGTACATACATGACCGAATGAATGGGTCACATTGCCGAGTGAACTGGTATCATGACCGAGTGAACTGGTCACATAATGAAATGAATTAGATACTAAATCTTGTGGTCCATAGAAACTTTTACAAATTAAATCTATGAACTCACCAACCTAGTGTTGACACTTTTTAGCATGTATTTTCAGGTTTTAAGGTGATAGATTGTCTTTGGAGGCGCAAGGAAAAGGCATGGCATGGTTATAAATGACTCTAATTTATGTATTCGGACCACCTTTTTATAATGGGCTATTTTCCGCACTAATCAATAATGTAAACATTATTTTTAAGAATGAATAAAAGTTTATTTATGAAAAACCAATTGTTCTATGCTTATGTTGTGATATCAATTTAGTAGCACCCCAATACTTGTGTGCTTCCGCTGAGCCATTTTGGGGGTGTTACAGATTGGTATCAGAGCCTAGGTTATAGAGAACTGGGTATTTTAAAAGCTTAGACTATCACCACTTTTACAAAAACTTAACCCTATGACCGACACGTGCCTGCCTGCCGAGTTGATGCCTTACTTATGATCCTGTTGAGATCATACTTGATAAGATACATATTTTATCACTGCTCACCTAATTTTATTATAGGTTATAATTATCTTCCCTATACGTATATTTACGTATCACAACACTGCACCTTTTCCCTCACATAAATGGAATAATTGTTCTAGTCTTTAAGATAACTTCTAAAAGTATTGGGACATATTAATAGCATAACTAAGCTAAGTATTTCAAAATTCATTGAACCTCGGTTGAATATAGATTGATCACCTATATTCAACCAGGGACAGTGGGACATAGCCTGATCACCTATGTCCGACTCAGAGGTGAATTTTGCAATACTTAGGATAGTTATAATAGCTTTATGTCCAGTGAAATTTGATTAATGTTAATGTTTTAATAAACATGTAATAAGCCACTCATTGGCATTCCTTAATCATAAGCCATTCACTGGCATTCCTAAATCACAAGCCACTCACTGGCATTCCTTAATCACAAGCCACTCCCTGGCATTCCTTAATCATAAGTCACTCACTGGCGTCACATTATTATTTCCCTATATAGAATATTTTCATGTCACAATCGGGTTATGTTATAGTTACTCCTATCCCACACCCTACACTCCAGGGACAAATCAAACCATTCTAGGAGCAACCTTTCAATAGCACATATGAGAAAATACAATAAACCTTTGGCAAAATCTAGAAAGACATGACAAATGGTCTATAATCCCACAAAACTTGAAAATTTTACCTTGAAAAATTGATACCTAGGAGCTTCACCCACCTCTTAAAAATAATAGTGCCTACCTTGTTATCATCATACAAACTAAATAAATGAGTTGCCATACAAACTGTTTTCGATTATCCCACGAGCCATTATAATCAAAATACCTTATGAGCCACTCCATGAATCATTCTACAAACCAAATTATCACCTTACCATTTCACCATAAAGTAAACTACAATTTCACTACTACCTCACGAAAATAAAGTGTTTCTTAATACTTTGAAAAGTATTCTAGAACTACTCTATTAATCACTTACTTCCTCGAAAAGTATTTTAAGTTAATACCCTATAAACATAAATGACCAATGTTCTCCTTGGTAACTAAGCCTAACCTAGGGATGTATCCCACACCTCTGCCTAAAACAATAAAAAAAAATAATGAGGTACAACAACCATTAAACCTCTAACCTTACCCAACTTAGACAACTAAACCTTACTCGTAGCTATGGCTAAATGTTATATCCTGCTACACACCCTTACTACAATATAGTTTCTAAATTTTGAGGATTCCCCTTTAAAAACCCTATAATAATACCTTCCAAATCCATCATTAAAATGAGACAAAATGCTGAAACACTAAAGGTTTCGCAAAACTTTCTTATACACACCATAATTAAGAACCGGTTTTACAATCTTTTGAAAATGTGTCATTTTTCACATTATCGATTTTGAAATCTGGTCTTAGTCAAACTTGTATAAACATTTAGTCGAAAGAGAAATTCGAAAACAAATGTTTCTCCATCCTTTAAGAATCAACCCATATACTTTAGAATCATGAAACGCCATAAATGGGTACGTTTTGATAAGACCATGAGAAGTTAGAGGTGCCCACACTAACAAAATAGTGAAACCTCATAACATCAAAACTTGGAACCTTCACCCAATGAATCTACCTCATAAAATTCATGGCACCTCAGATAGAGGATGTGCTGCTGGCATAACACCTAGGTACCCATATCCAAAGGGGAAACCCTAGAACAACCTAGGGAAAATCCAAAACTTGTTCCAGATACCATCACCTTTTTCCCGACACCCTAACGGGTAAAGTAAACTGAGATCCGAGACGGATCTCTTGTAAGGTGGGTAGACTATAACAACCCGTAATTTTTCGGATTATTATAATAATATTTATTACGTCAGAAAATTCAAATCGGCTATTTTCTGACAGTTGTCAATATTTAGATCTAAAAACGAGAGGTCATCTCGTTAATTTAGTGAATCACGGCACCGCACGCATACCAACACCAATTAAATAGCGGCAAATAGTTATAATCAAAATTCTACGTAATAATAATAATATATTATTACACTTACAAAAACGTTTCGAAAAATATAACTTTTATATTTTTCGGGTACCGGGAGGGTACGTTTACACATAGACTCGACAAAACACGGGGTACAATATATACTCTGTATGATAATAAAACAAAATAAAATACTATCCTAACTCTACCCCTAACGTCCCATCCCTTTCATTATTTTTTTTCCTGCTCTACCCACTTTCTTTGTCCCTCCCAAGCAAACCAAATGCATAATTAACACTAATTTGGGTGTCTTCAACCTTTTTCTGAGGACAAATTATCATTCCCCACATGCCAACTTTTTGATAATGACTAGTCCAACAATTTTTGTCTTTAACCCAAAATATACACACATCCTTTTTCACTTTTGAAACGATAGTCAAAGCTCCATTTTTTTTCTTCTTATACTGATCGAACCACATGGATGAAGCACACTCACACAAATTAATTTCACAAAACTTTACACAAACACAAGTCTCGTTTGGTGCTCCTTGATTCAAGATTGGGAGAGGTTTTGGGTTCATTGTAATAAAATTAGTGTTTTTAGGTTGTTTTCTTGTGAAGTTGTGCTCTTGTTCTTCCTAGTCGAATACCACACAAATCATTGTAAGGCTCCTTTAAAAACTAAAGTTCTTATGTTATTGATTTATATAAGTTATTAACTAGATTACATTTGATTATGTATGTAAATATGTTTGAGATTTATAAGGTTCATGTGTTTCTTGAATCTATACAAATCGATCTATACATAAAATAAGTAAAGAGTTTGTTGTTTGAGGCTTGTGTGGTACCAATGGGCTATTAAAACATTTATAAGCACATACAAATAAGCTAGTGATTATTTTTTTTAAACTATTCTACTCGTGACGAATTTTGTAAATTAGTATACATTTTTGGACTCAAATAAACCAAGGAAACATGAGATGATGTTGTGCCTTGTGATATCAAGTAGCACAAGAGGAATGAATAAACAGTTGGCTATTCAAGTTACAAACTAGCAGCATGAGAAATGTTTTAGCTTGACTTGTTTCACGTGGCTTTCTGTACCATACCTCAATGCATTTTTTTTCCAACTTAGCCTATTTTAATATAACTTATATATAAAAGTTAATCTGCGACCTCTTTTACCTAATTTGATATAAATTATGCAAAAGTTTAATCGGCGGCCTGTTTAGCCTATTTTGATGTAAATTATACAAAAGTTTAATCCGCAGCCTTTTTGGCCTATTTTAATATAAATTATGTAAAAAGTCTAATATGCGGCTTCTTTGACTTATTTTGGACTTATTAAATCTAACCTAATACAAATATATAAGTTTCACTTATTTTAGAGACTATTGCTTATTATAGCTTAATTGAGTTTATTTGACATATATTAACTTATTGAAACTTACATAAGTGGTTTGAAGTTGTTATATAGTTTTAAATGGGAAATTTGTAACATATGAGATTTTCGGGAAAACTAAGATGTATATAGGGGTCATACCCAATTTTTGACAACCTATATATATATATATATATATATATATATATATATATATATATATATATATATATATATATATAATTATAGTCTACTATATTTTATACCCATCAAAGAGAAATTTTATTCATAGCTTCCACCCGTCATATAATTTAAATACAAAGGCATTAATTCTAAGGTATTAATACTGTTACTTTTATGGTATACAAGGATATATATATACAAAACTTACATTTAGCAAATATTTACCTTTGAAAATAATATTATATAATCCGTCAACTTCTAATATTGGGTGTAATGATTTTCCGTACGCCGTCTTTCGGTTGCCATCAAACTGAAAACTCATTTATCCTTAATATATTTTCATACTTATGCACTTACAAGAGCCCATACTTGCAAACAATTAAGAAACTGTTTTAAACTTAAATACTGCCACACAAGCAACAAAAACAACAACACAACCATTTAAAAATTAATAAAGTTAGTTAAACTTTGTCGAGTCTTAAACTTGAATAAAGACTAAATATGCCGTACCTAATTAGGTTGCGTGTCGGAGCCGTGCACTACCACTAATTGAGTTATTTTCATTTGGACTACTAATGGCCAAGGAGAGTTTCATAGCCCCTGCTTTTACTTGTTTTCACAACTGTTTTGGGGGAGAATACATGCTCGTTTTACTTAAACTAAATGCTGATTTTACTTGAACAAGTGAATTGTTTACAAAAACTATGCTAAATGACTGAATGCATTATGTGTTTACTTGCCAATTACTTGATTACTTAGATGCATTCTAGTGTAAAGTTAATGCATGCTTTTACATATGGACACAAGTATTTGAAACTGTTATGCCTGCATGACCGAGTGAACTGGTCACATGACCGATTGTACTGGTTGCATTTGCTATGTACATACATGACCGAATGAATGGGTCACATTGCCGAGTGAACTGGTAACATGACCGAGTGAACTGGTCACATAATGAAATGAATTAGATACTAAATCTTGTGGTCCATAGAAACTTTTACAAATTAAATCTATGAACTCACCAACCTAGTGTTGACACTTTTTAGCATGTATTTTCAGGTTTTAAGGTGATATATTGTCTTTGGAGGCGCAAGGCAAAGGCATGGCATGTTCATAGATGACTCTGATTTATGTATTGGGACCACCTTTTTATAATTGGCCATTTTCCGCACTAATCAATAATGTAAACATTATTTTTAAGAATGAATAAAAGTTTATTTATGAAAAACCAATTGTTCTATGCTTATGTTGTGATATCAATTTAGTAGCACCCCAATACTTGTGTGCTTCCGCGGAGCCATTTTGAGGGTGTTACAATAAGGGAAGCCCAAAGTTTATAAATGCAAAATTTTAAAAAGCCCAAAGTTTTTTTTAAAGCCCAAAAGATATCAAATGTGAATATTTTTAAACCCAATAAATAATTTTGTAAACGTGTCAATAAATGTACAAATATAACACCACCAATAATAGTAGTAAAGATCAGAAAACAAAACAGATTTCACAATGTTAAATACTTAAATCTAAGAGATGAAGTTGTCGCATATAATGTTAAATCAAAGATTGATTCAACAAAGAATCAAAATGGTAATTTTTTACTCCTATTTTTACAGTTTTAGTTTGTATCTACTTTACTAAACATATAAATTATTGAACTATTAGTATTCAACAAAGAATCAAAGATTTATATATTTTTACGAACACAGAATTAAATAAACATTTTTTTAGCTTTCTTTTTGTTGTTTATATTGTTATTCTTCTTCTTCAAAAAATATGATATTGTTATTCTGATATTAAAAGTAAAGTAAAGTAAATCCCAATACCGTCTTTTCACGGTGTACGGGGGAGGTTAAAACGTAGACAGCCATACCCCTACCTAAGGTAGAGAGGCTGCTTCCGGTCTACCAAAGGTAGAAAAGGACCTTCGGCCTTGCAATGGGTGAGGATCATTGTTATTCTGATATTAATATTGTTATTCATACTAAATACATACTAAATACGAACTTAATCTAAGTCATCGTTGGAAAATGCTAAATGCAAATTATCGTAGTCAAAACTTTCAATGTCTTCTTTCTCCAAATCTTCTTCGACATCCGAAGAACCCTCTTCAAGCAGATAAACTCCAGGCATTGTAGCAAACTCTTTCGCTTGATCATCTCTTAGTTGTTTATTTCTATCCGTTTGTGCTTGTGCTTCATCCCTTTTTTCATCTTCTTTATACATCTCCATTTCGATTGGGTAGTACCAATCGTCCGGATCCCATACATGTTCTTCCGCATCACTGTTGTTTTTTTCTTCAACAATCTCTACATTGAAAGAACATAATAATTTTACACTCATTGTTTAAATAAAACTTTCCTAATCCATACTCAATATACACTTTGTTCTTGAATTATTAAAATTGCAAATCAGTGCTCATACCTTCTTTGATGGTTTTGTCCTTTGCGCTTTGTTCTTGAATGCATTGTTTTCCGAAAAAATAAAAACAAAGCAGTTAGTTTTCATAGAATGAATAAAAATAAAAGTAATAGAAAAATCGATTCAAAAAATCATGTTTTACTTTCTGTCATTTCCCTTTTGTTCTTCTTCAAAATCGCATTCGCTTGATCTTTTGTTTGATGCAGACATGATTTTTGTATTATCCAAATATTCTACAAAGATTACAGGTATTTGAGTTGAATATGATGCAGTGGTAACTATTTTGCAGTTGCAGTTTCTATAATCATTATCAGGAAAACCCATAGACTAATTAGTAGCCTTCCATGACACTTCTGTTTTACAGATTAAAAGTGCAATTATTACATTTTACACATATAAATATATATTTGTTTTATTTAATCTTTAAGTTTATATAGTTTAGCATGATTTTTGTTATTCTGTTATTGTTATTCTGATATTAAAATTGTTATTCTAAGTATGAGGATAGTTACACTTCGATATTTCTTATCGTTAGTATGATACTTATTCTGATATTAAGTTTGTTATTCTGATATGAAGATTGTTGAAGTTGATAATATATGTGAATTCTGTTATTCTGATATGAGGATTTGTTGAAGTTGATAAAATATTGTTATTCTAAGTATGAGGATAGTTTGTTATTCTGATATGAGGACTGTTATTCTGATAGTTTGTTATTGTGATATGAGGTTTTTATTATGCTTTTGGTAATATTTTTAATTTAATTTTAAATTTTTGCAGCTGATAATATATGTGAATTCAAAAAATGTGAAGACAGAATGACAAGGAAAAGAATTCAAATAATGAGAAACATAGTCAATTCAACGAGAACTTTTAAAAACAAAACAGATTCAGCTATTTTAATGAGGAAATCAGTAGTTAGAAGATCTGAAAGGTTGATTCTTCAGAAAGAAAAAACCGATATTAATTCAAGGAGAACATCACAAAGGATTATAAATAAAGTAACATCAATTTCTAGTGATATTGATGTTGAAGATCATGTTTGTGTTTACAATGAAAGTATACTAACAATCAGAACTAGGGGATCTCCAAGTCAACTTTTTTTATCTTCTTTCTAATATGTCAGTGCAACAATGTAATGTTGTGTCAAAAATGGGATTCAGTTCTTTGCTTGGAATGAAGATTTGTGTTATACCTTCTAGGCTTGGATTTAAAGCTGTTGATTGCTTTGATGAAGATAGTATGACTTTGAACTTGATGTGTGGAAACATTGAAATCAAAAGAGAGACAGTTAATGCAATTATGGGATTTCCAATGGGCAAGAAAAAAATAAATTCTATTAAAAGAGTACGAACAACCAACCCATAGATATAAAAATTCGAAAGAGACAAATATTCGTGTTACTGAAGTTGTTAATAATATTTTGGATAATGGTAACACTGATCGAATGTTTGCGTTAAACTTTCTGGTTGTCCTTTCGAGCTGTCTTTTTTTACCTGGGAGTGTAGCTTGCCAAAAGATACTGTCACTCATTCCAGATTCTGATGATGATATCATAAAATTGGATTGGTGTTCATATCTTTTAGATTGTTTGAAAGATAGTAAAAAAAATTGGAACAAATACGACACGAGTGATGCAAACTATTATTGTGGACCTATTACTTTTCTATCGGTATGATTTTTATTTTCATTTCATTTTTACATTCTATTGTTTATATTTTTATGTATATTTTTTCTTTTCTTTTTTACAATTGTTGTATGCTGAATCAATCTACGAACAACAAAAGACAAAAAGGCAAGACGGTCCTGCTATTGAATACTGGACTTCTGATTTGCTTTATGAGGTTCAAAAAGTAGACAGACTCTTAAACGAAGGTTATGATTAATATAACTTTTTATCTGTATAATACATTTTACTTTTTTTAAATTAAGTTTTAAATATGTTTGTTATATTCAATACATTGAAGATAAAGGACCAGTCAATGCAAATATTAAAGGAAAGAAGGGTCTGAAAAGTTATGAAAGATCTCATACTTATAGGAAAATTAAAGCTCCTTCAATGGTTTGTTTTTCTAAACTTATGATATTCATTTTTTAAAAATTTAAATAATTTTTTAAGTTTTTTTTTTTATTTTATTTTTATTATTTTTTTTTTTGTTTTTTTTCCAGGATGATTCAAAGAAGGCTTTAAATTATTATATTGCAAATGAAGGTGTAAAAGAATCTGTTAATCAAATAACAGAATTAGATTCAGACATTTCAAGGCCAATGAAAAGACAAAAATGTTTTGACCAAGAAAAGCAAAGGAACATCCAATGGTAGTTTAGAAAAAGTTTAAATCCAATGATAGCTGCTTCAATGTTTAGTTGTTTGAATTGATATTTGTTTTTTTTTTAATTATGGAGTTGTTGTGTTTTGGTGGTTATGTTTGAATTTATATTAGTTATCTTATGACAATGCAGTTTAAATTAATATGTGAATCTGATTGCTACAGTATCGCAACCTGATTGCTACAAACTTTTTTACATTGGTTGTTACAGGGTGCTCGAGGATATAAAAACACCTAATATATCAATACCATTAAGAATTATAGTTCTTTCGTCATAACCATCGACATTACATAATTAAACATAACAGGTTCGCCTAAACATACACCAAAACATACCACATAACATACCACATGATGTTCTAAAAGTCATAATAATAATATTGCATAATTTCACAAATGAACTTCCGTTATCCGTATCATGCTTACAAACATGGAATATGGAGTCCTGAAATTGCCTTCCTTCTTCACGTTCAGGAATGATTTGAACAATCTTCATCTAATTAGATCAAAAAACAAAAAAATATTTAATCATTGAACTAAATAAAAAGCATAACATAAAAATTAAAATATTCATATAATTAAGTCATCTCTACCGGCCAAAAGAAGTAATAGATGAGACTAGTGTTGCAATAGTGGCCAAACATTTAATTTGTGTAAAATAAATATAGAATGGTCTAAGGTAACTTTTTATTTTATAACCTGATGAAATTAAAACAACATCCTTATGATCATTGACGTCTTTATCATCATCACTTATTTTAACTGTTTAATTAAAGTATTAGTTAAATCACCTGTTTTCATTAAAAATGTTTAAGAATAAAAAAACTAATGTAGATTAATTTACCTGTTTCTTCTTCATTGTTACTATAATTAAACCCTGAAAGAGTGTATTCACTGACTGAAAAAATCAACATTTTTGTGAAATTTAATTGAATAATACTAGTTTCCGAATATCAGATTTTGTAATAGTCTATAGTTTTGCAATTTGTTCTAAATTTTACGAAAATGCTGTTTAGAAGCTTCAGCATACTTTGTAACATCACACTCAATCATTTCCCATAAATGATCATTATTACTATCTTCATCTGTTTAATTAAATCATGTAAAATATTTATATAATTCAATTCTTTACTTATTAATGTCTAAAAAGAAACAGTCTATTTTTTTTGAAATATTTCTAACCTAAAATCACATTATGTTTTTTAGAAACTTCTTTAAAATCATAAACATGACAATTTACTTTCCATAAAGATGGATTAAAATGAGTTTCTGAACCTGTTTCATTAGAATATAAATAATATTTCACATGTGAAAGAAAGGTGTATGCATACAGAGATATTGCTGCATTTCATCACAAACTGGTATTTTACTCGTACACCTCCTGCAATTTGTCTCTCAGGTTTAACTATAAAAATAAATACAACTTCAGAAGAATAATATAAAATAAAGATATTAACTAAAGTAAACGTAACATACCATAATCATTGGATTCATTTCTTTTAGAAGTAGCATCTACAATAACAAGAATATATAAGGTCAATTATAATGTTTTTTGATTAAAAAAAACGTAAGTAACATTAATTTTTGAAACTGAATAAAAAGCTACATATTAAACTACAAATTCTGTTCTGAGAAAATATATTATTTTAATTAATAGATTTGATAAAGGCCAAGTCCAATAATCCAAATTTAAATAAAAAATATTAAAATGTCTTGAGAATACTAAAGAAAACCTTTCAATAAACCCCAAACAAACACAATACTAGCATTACCAATTTGAATTTTACCCTTACACCTCCTTGCCATTTGTGTCTTACACCTCCTTCCCATTTGTCTCTACAATAACAAGAATATATAATGTTAATTATAATGTTTTTTGATTAAAACATGAATATTACTTATCAAACAAAGATATGGAATGAATTTTTCACATGTGAAAAAAAAATTTACACTCAAAAATTAAGTAAACATTATGTTTTTCAAAATGACTAAAGAGGTACATATTAAAACCCAAGAAATTTAAAAAAAAACAAAAAAACAAACCTTTTGAAGCCATTAATAACCAAATTTAATCTAAACTATCACCTGATAATAATAAAACAAAGAAATAATAAACAAACAAAGTATAGTCTAAATAAATAAATAAAAGTAAATAATTTTAAGAAGGAGGTTTTTACGTTTGAAAATCAAAATGAAAATGAAGACGAAAGAAACTAGGGTTTCAGTGTTAAAATTCTTTTTATATATTAACGGGCTGGGCTGAAAAAGTGATTTATTTTAAAAACACAACCTAGCAGTAGTAACCAATACTAGCAGTAGGAACCAATACACTAGCAACACGATCCAATACACTAGCAGCAGAACGATCAGTCAGTACACTAGCAGTACAAATCCCAGGTGTGAACTAATACCACAAGTGCACTTAATTTTCCAACATATGATATCAATTAACAATTTCAAAAATTCTATATTTCAAATTTGAAAATATTTTCACATATGAAAAGTTCAAATACTGATGTATACAAAAGATTTGTCAAGTCAAAATAATCGCTTTTTGACAAACCCAATCAGTTGCTCTGCAGTGGTCATGTCAGTTCCCACCATTATTTTGACTTCAGTTTTGTGCCTGAAAATGATTATCCTAAACTGAGTAATCATCCAGTGATAATTACTCATATGTTACAGCCTGGTAGTTTAAAGCTACAAAAACGCTTTGATGATCTAGCTTACTGGTTAGTAAGGAAATATGAGAATATAGTTAATCCTGATATGTCTTTGGAACCATCCTCCAAATACTAAAAATTAAGAATAACCAATACCAATAATTAAGTCAATAAAAAAGAAAGATTTATAATGAATATCAACATATGTATACATCTCTGTTTATTACAGTTACAATGAATCAAAGATATATTCTTTTTCAAGATTCAACGTTCCCCAAAATTACATTTAAAAGAAAGTAAACTTTGCAAATATATTCAAAACCTTCAATGCATCAGACATTAATTTGTTTTTCAGCTGTTTTTTCTATTTTTCCAAAAAGAAGAAAATCTCATTCCCATGAACTTTCTGATTTTATCTTTAAGAGAAGTTGTTTTTCTTCTGCAGAAAGATTTAAAAATTCATTCGATTCAGAAATTATTATTTTTCTATGAATATTATTATCAGAAAGAAGCATTTTAGCAGCATATTTTTTTCTCAAAGTCTTGATTTGGCCTTGCTGTTCTGGACTTTCATTTTTAAATCCAGACTTCCATTGTTCAACTCTTTGACCATAGTAGGTCTCCATATGTCTCATGGCAAAAATTGCACAATCATTTGAATTTTGTCTTGTTCTCCATGGCATTTTCAGTATACTTGGTTTACTGAACTTCATATATCGATCTTTTGGATGAAAAAATAAATACATGAATATAAATAAGTATTAAAAGAAAAGTATTGATGACAAGGTCATTCATTCTGTTCATAAGTGCAGAATATCAGATATGTGCAGGACCTTTTTTGAAATGAAATTTTGGCTTTTTTAGTAAAATCTTATGAACTGACTTTTTCGACTTTTTGAAGTCTGAATTAAGCTTGATGGATCTGGGACACTCTCCTTGTGTCAATGATATTTTGTATAATATTATCAAGCAAGCGGAATTTACTTAAGTAATACTTAGAAGACGAATTATATGATGTATGAGAGTAAACACAAGTTAACACAAAACTCAAGCTCCAATATTATTAATGAAATAATACGAGTGATCTTAGTATCACTAGGGTTACACCTTGAAGCTTTCGTAGGTAATCTTGTAATGTAATACGTACCTAAGACTATGACCTAGGATCTCCTTTTATACCAGAAGGAGTCCTTTACAAGATAAGTATATAGCTAACATAATAGAATATACACAAGATCTATTCTATACTTATCAAGACGCGTTTAACCTTATCATAAACTAATAGCAGTGGTAATGAAGAACTTGCAGTGGGAATACGTTTCCACTGCTAGTGTTAAATCAAGCAGTATAAACCACAACTATCCGTGGTAACGGATTATTCCCAACAATCCTCCCCTAAACTTATGATTTCTCTACAAATCAATAAGTTTCTTCAATATGTATTAACTTCAAGGATTTGGGGAATTCAATCAAACACTTCACTTCTTTTCTCTTAACTTTTGTATAGCTCTTGAACACTGATCTTGAAGCCTTTGTAATAATCTCTGACCTTCTCACTGTCTTCATTAACTCTTATGTGTAAGCTTAACATTACTGTAAGAGCTCCAGCTCTAAGTGGATATTCTTTCTCAGCAAGCATGAAAATGTCTTCTCCATTAGCTGTAGAGACATGATGAACATCACATGAATCATAATAAAACCATTTTGTACCAAGACATGTGAATAAGGTTTTCCAGTAGTCATCATCAGCATTTGGTTCAAAAAGCCTTCTAAGATTTACCCATAACTGCATCTCCTTTGTATCTTTGAGATCTTGACTATTAAACCTCTCTTGAACTAATTTCCATAATATATTAAGGTCATCTCTGTCGAAAGCTTTAATAAGATCTTCAAATGTTATGAAAGATGAAGTTTCTCCTCCTAGCCTTGTAATCTTCCATGTTGAAGCAAGATTCCTAGCAGTGTAAACTTCCCAATCAATGATAGGATGTAGAATTTGCAGTGGTTTTGGATAAAAATCTCTGTCTTCAATCACAATCATTTCAGTCATTTGATCTTTAGTGAACTTCTCAGTAGGAATCTCCTTCTCAGTAGACTTTGTATGATCTTCATCAACCTTAGTCTTCTTAATAGTTTGAGAATCACTGACTTTGGCCTTTCTCTTCAATCTAGGAAATATTCTTTCTTCTTCTTCAGAACCCATTGGAATAAAAGATTTATCTTGTTTCACAGTTCTATAGTAAGCCCTTTCAACTTGATCATCAGACATTACTTTAAATTGATGCCTTTTCCAGTTACCAACATGACAACAATAAGTCTTCATATATGCAAGTATTTGTGCCTTGGTTGGTTGTCTTTGTTTCTTCTGATTCTTCTTGACTGAACTGATTACATTATCAAGTGCTTGATTGTTCTTCATTATGATAAAATACTTCAACTGAGCTGTTCTTTGTTCCTCAGTTAAGGATGCATCAGCAACTAGGTCGATTGCCTTTTTCTTGATTTCAAAATATATTAGCAATCAAGAATTGAATATCTTCTTCAGTAGGAACATAACTAAACTCTGGAGCCTTTTCTTTCATAATTGTAGGTTGAACAGTGGAAATTGAATCAGTATTGTCACCCCAAAATATCGCAGCGGAACGATAGTGTCATTGGGGTATGACGTCATAGCACAAAGTATGGATAAAGAAAACGACCTCTAAAATGAGACGTTTTGGAAAGTTTACCATTCGATTACATAAGTTAAAGTTTACAAGACAAGAAATCCCAAAGTTTGATAATACATAATGGTTTACTAAACATGTCGAATGGTAATAGATAAAAACACAAGACTCCAATGTATGCCATGTGACCCAAAAGCTCCAGGAAATGCTATCGCCTTACAGCCTGAGATAAACATGCTAAAAAGTGTCAACACAAAGGTTGGTGAGTTCATAAGTTTGTTGAAAATGATTTGAAAAAGTCTATAAAGAATGTTGATGCAGCAAAGGCATTGTAAATCCACTCAGTTCCAAGTTCCGCCCATACAAAACTTGCAACCTGTGTGTTTACAATCCATTGCCAAAATATGGAATTGTCAATCTTGTTTGTAAGTAGGACATAGGTGCATACGATATATACATGTACTTAATGTAAAGAATCACAGCCAACTGAACCTCTTGACAAGTCTAAATTGTTTGGAGTTCAGTAATGAGCACTTATCTAACTTGATCTCGTGACAGTTCTTGTTTGATGAGACACGAGATCGAGCTAAATAAGTGTTACTATAAAGCTGTATAGATTTGATGATTTTGCTCGAGGATGGGAGTTCTCTTGAGGATACTTTGGGAACTGCTGGCGACCAAACCTCATAGTGACTTTAGCACCTAAAGGAATTCCCTATACACCAAGTGCAACTCTCCCTAGATACCTACTCTAAATTTCTCCTCCACCGTTTAGAATCGGATGATAGAATGGCTACCTATTTCAGTAACATCAATCGCCGAGACATGTACGCTTGGTGGTATGTACACGTGTGAAATGAGGCAATTATAATTATGGTGGCCAACATAATTATAAATGCGTCACAACCCACGTGGACATATGCGACCACGCATACGTAGATCGGTGTGGGCATACCTTAGGAACCAATTTGTGGCGTGGTATTATGTTTGAGGACGTTAAGTATAGACATTGGGCATTCAACGGTTCTTTCCCTTGCAGAGATCGTGGCACCAAAGAGAGTAACACGCAGCACTGGCCGAGGTGGTGCGGCGCAAAGGGGTGGAAGGACAGGTGAGCGTGGAGGTAGAGATGGCGGTAGCGACATAGGTAACAATGACAACAACGCTGGCGGAAACCCTGATTTTTCCGCCATCATCGCTCAACAACTTCAAATCTTGCTTCCCACTATTGTCACACAAGTTGGAAACCATATGAATAACTCGGGAAACCACGGGAACGGTACTGGCGACACCAACAATGTAGTTGGCAGTGGCAACAAAACAACACCACCAACAACAACAACATAATTGGATGCACGTATAAGGAGTTTTCAGTATGCAAACCCGTGGAGTTTGATGGTATAGGAGGTGCTTTGGCGTATACTCGATGGGTAGAGAAGACAGAGTCAGTGATCGACATCAGCAATTGTGCCACACATCAGAGGGTAAAGTATGCTGCTTGCTTGCTATCAGGGAAGGCATTGACATGGTGGAACACACAGCTACAGGCTAGGGGCAGAGAAGCAGCTATAGGTATGACATGGGATGAATTTAAGGCGTTATTGCAAGAAGAGTACTGCCCGGACAATGAAATGCAGAAACTGGAACATGAACTTTATCATCACTCTATGATAGGAGCTGGTCACGCAGCCTACACAGATCGATTCCATGAATTAGCCAGACTAGTTCCTCATATGGTTACCCCTGAATCCAAGAGAATCGCGAGGTACATATATGGTCTTGTGCCTGAAATCCGTGGAACTGTGAAAACGACTGAGCCATCTACTATACAAAGTGCAATACTGAGAGCAGGAACCCTGACAGACGAGATGGTTAGAAATGGTACTTTGAAGAGCAGTGACAAGAGGAAGGAAGCGAGTGGGTCGAATAAGCAAATGGACGTGGTAGCAGACAACAAAAGGGCAAGAGTTTTTGTGGCAACTGGTACTGAACAAAGAGAGTATGCGGGTAGACATCCCAAGTGTGCTAAATGTGCTTATCATCATCCAAAGACCAAGCCCTGCCGCTTGTGTACAAATTGCAATCGATACGGCCATTTTAAGGAGCAGTGTAAAACACAGGTAGCACCGGCTAACGTGGGCAACATGAGGAATAATCAAAAGACTTGCTTTGAATGTAACAGCCTGAACCACTTCCGGAATAATTGTCCTAATTTGAATGGAACGCAGAGGCAACCACAAGGTAACCAACACCTAGCTTTAGCAATTGACGGAAACAACCTGAACCCTGTACTCAATATCAGTCCACCCCGAGATCGAGCATTCTATATAGGGACCGAGGCAGCCCGCAATGCATAACTGGTACGTTTTCCCTAGACCATTAAGTGATCCACCGTATTATTCAGATTCAGTGAGCCTCATTAGATAATAAACCTAGACGCATAAGTTTTGGCATAAACACTTTAACCATACACCCTGATTTCGCGAAACCTAAGGGTAGATCTTTAAGTATCATCGATTGAATCACGAGGACGTGATTCCTCTGACATGGGAAGAATGTCAAAATTCTCAATTTCCGGTCATTTCTCAAACTCCATATTCATCATATTAGCTCATGCATAGTTTTGCATTTCACATTAAACGCATAATTTCTTATTAAATAAACGTTATCGCGTAATTAATTATTTTGAACATTTAATACGATACTTCCAAAAATTAATCACAATATATTTTTATACTCATATTAAGTTTATAAAAATATTATTATTAGTTTACCCAGTGTTTTGAATTTATTTTGTATATAAATTGTTAAGTTTATATAATTACGACGGTTTTTGTAAATTCAACCCGATAAATATTTATTCACTCAAATCTTTCAAGAAAAGTATTTTTAAAATTTTTATGACCTAAATATATTTTATCTTGACCCGTAAAAATTTATTTAGGTCATAAAAATTTTAAAAATACTTTTCTTGAAAGATTTGAGTGAATAAATATTTATCGGGTTGAATTTACAAAAACCGTCGTAATTATATAAACTTAACAATTTATATATAAAATAAATTCAAAACACTGGGTAAACTAATAATAATATTTTTATAAACTTAATATGAGTATAAAAATATATTGTGATTAATTTTTGGAAGTATCGTATTAATTGTTCAAAATAATTAATTACGCGATAACGTTTATTTAATAAGAAATTATGCGTTTAATGTGAAATGCAAAACTATGCATGAGCTAATATGATGAATATGGAGTTTGAGAAATGACCGGAAATTGAGAATTGTGACAAGTATTTTCCATTCTGTCCAATCTTTTAGCTTCCAAAAAGCTTACAACTTCCATCTCCTGCAATCTTTTCTTTTCAACAACTTTTTCAGTAATTTGATCTTCTGCTATCTTCTGAGCAATTTCTCTATCAAGATCAATCTGAACATGTAGAAGTGTAGTGTTGAAGGCATTAGTGAAAGGTACCAAAGGTTCGTGTAGAAGGCATTAGTGAAAGGTGCCGAAGGTCCGTGTCGAAGGCATTAGTGAAAGGTGCCGAAGGTCCGTGTCTAAGGCATTAGTGAAAGATGCCGAAGGATCGTGTCAAAGGCATTAGTGAAAGGTGCCAAGGGTATACATTCGATATGGTGCATCGATGTACAACATAGTTAATTTGGGTAAAAGGATATTGATATCCTTTATGATGTTGTAATAAGGAGTGTGTCTCCTTTAGGTTAGTTGTGTAGTGCTGGGTAGTAGTTCCTCCTTTGTAATGGAACTCGGTATCTAGCCTTGTACCGGATAAAGTGTAGGCGACGTTGTGATAGGTTTGGTTCTACCTCGTGGAAGAACTCGGTATCTAGCCTTGTACCGGATAAAGTGTAGGCGACGTTGTGATAGGTTTGGTTCTACCTCGTGGAAGAACCCGGTGTCTAGCCTTGTACCGGATAAAGAGTAGGAGACATTGTAAAGGCTTCTCCGCCACATTAAGGAGCTTGTGTTGTGTAGTTTTTACGAACTCTCGAGTGGGGAACTCGAGGAGTGGAGTAGGGCAAGGAAGGTGTCCTTGTAGCTGAACCACTATAAATACTCGTGTCATGGTTTTGTGTTCCTTACTCTTTATCTTTGCATTACTTAGTTATATGCTTATCTATCACCATCCAACATACACATTAAATAAATTGACATAAGTCGATCTAAATAGATTAAAACAAACTTTTAATTGGTAAAACTATTCAACCCCCCCCCCCCTCTAGTTTTCCACAATTGGTACCAGAGCTTCGATACCAAGTTTCTTAGAGTATATTGTACTTTAAAAACTTTATACGATCCGTGTATGATTGAAGATTACAAAGAAGAGAATTTCTTAAAACAAAAAGTCACATTTTTAGAAATCATTATATTTTAAATGTTGGATTGTGATAGATCACTCTAACATTTTCTTTTGAGAATTCTTCATACTAGGATTTGGGTATCTTAAAAGATCATGAAGAATTTCGCATCTACGATTTTCAAAAATCATAAAAAGAATATATAGCAAAGGTATGTTCTTCTATAATTTACTTATAAATAAATTATTAATGTATGCTTCCTAGTTTTATTAGTAATATCATTACTTAAGCACGTAAAGAATCGTAGACTTAATACGTATACTCCAATATCATAATCCTCCAAAAGGTTGTTATCTATACTTAACACATCATCAAGAATAAGCATTCTCGGTTGATCTTTATAGACAAAACTATAAACTAGTCATTTTACCTCATAATGATAACTTGGCTAATCAAAAGCTTTAGTCATCATTTCTCACATAAGGATATTGGCATTACATTAGTAATCTATGTCAATAGTGTCCATGTGAAACTTTCCATATCATGATAAAATAGTATCTTGTCATGATTCTTAACTTCCCAAATTATGATTCATTCGTAAAAAAGGAACCTCGTCAAAATCTCGAACCATAAACAAACCTTATGTTATAAAGCAAAACCTTCAACATTAGTCAAGAATTAAAACTCTCGTGTCAAAATTATCAAAGTTCACTTAAACTGTTTATTAGCTGATCTGTCGGATCCCTGCGATTGAACTAGCCGGATCCCTCTTTCAAGGGATCCGTGGGAACCGTCATATCATAAAACAGAATAAGTGCTTGATGATCACTGTGGAGTTTTACTTTCAACTTTACTCTCCTACGTACAAACATAAACCCTAAGTTACTGTTCATTGGATTTCATTCCTCATCATTCCAAGGGAAACAATCACTTGTGTAAGTATTATCTTCACCACATTGTAATTTCCATTAACTAAATTCCTAGTAGCACAATTTTCATCTTGAGAACTTTGGTTCAAATGGGTTTATCACAATTTGGTATCACATTGTTTTCTAAGATAAACTAATCAAAGAATTAACATTGTTAATACAAATTAAAAACTCATTTTGAATTCAATAGAGATGTGTTGAGCAAAATTGTGATGAACCTCATTAAGGTACTATTCACATAATTGACACCACATTGTGGTTTTTGTGTTTAGGATCAACCCTGCCAAGCTCTAATCAACAAGACTACCATGATACGGCACATTACATACCAATGCATCATCGAAAGGACGGTCTTAGCCTAGAAGACCGAAAGGATTTCAAAATGCTACAAAAGAGGTTGTTTCATGAAGGCTGTGAAGTCGAACCATCCTTTCTTAACAATACCGACATTCCCGAGGTCTTTTCGAGAATCAACTTTCAATGTCTCCTCAACATCTAAGAACAAATATGCCCCGTATTTGTTCTTGAGTTTTACAAAGGCCTTAGGATCATACGGAATGATGACGGAACCATATCCATTGCTTTCATCATCAATGAGCACGAATACATCCTAACCCTTGTTGAGCTTGCCCGGATTCTCTGCATTCCTCATCATGGAGTATGCATGTATTCCAATGAATGGTCACTAGCCGATCTTCATGACATGCTTGATCATCAAGAGGTTTATTTCACACCCCTTCCGGAACCAACCACGGTAAGAGATGCCGTGTTTATTCAAAGAGCCTCTCAATCGCGGGTAACTAGGAAATCAAAGGTCATCTATCGTGATCCCTTCTAAATGGAACTTTCGGAAATGTTTCCTCTCTACAAGAAATGGGAACAAATTCTTAGGGAGAATGTCCTTTGCTTAGTTGGAAACAAGGATCATCCTATCGCTTGTCTAGTTTACATGATCTATTGCCTTGTCAACTCAACTCCTTTCAACCTCGCCTACTACATAGTTAAGCGGATGGTTAGTGTGTCAAGAACGGACAAGATGGTGCTACCTTATGCTATGATCCTTACTCGCCTAGCTAATTTTGTCTTTGCCCTAGACCCATCTCCCTACACCAATAACCACTTCTTTTGCAACAAAGTCATGGTACCCTTATCCGATGAGAAGACAACGAGGTTCATGGTTGATGGTAAGAGACCTCATCCACCAACGGACTCATCTGAAGAAAGGGAGGGAGAAGGAAGCAACCCGATAGAAAACTATCATCTTGACCCCGTGGCCTATATTGAGCAACTACCGGACATCCCAAGCCCATCTCAAGAGTTTCAACAAACGAAGGGGATGTTTAAATGTCTTGCCAACTTTCTTATGGGGAAGAAGAAGAAGTAGGATTGAAGGGTTGGAAGGTGAATCTTGAAGGCGTTGAAGGAGAAGTTTGAGTGAAAGGGGAGGTAAGGTCGAGGACCTTAATTCGAACAATGGTTTATAAACATCTTAAACAATATTTCGTTATCTTAGCACTTAGTAGTACTAGATGGTATGACGTTAAACAATGACACCCTAACCTAGGAGACCCTAATAGGAATTTTACGACTACTTGGTTAATATCAAAAAGTCGGTCTTCTTCGTATTTGCTTGCCTATTTGTCACTCTTACATTCCGTGCTTGATATATTTTTCTTACATACATGATAGCTTGATGTTGAAAAAATTAGGTTTGTAACTTTTTAAGTAGTGCAAATTCTGCACATCTGTTGTGAAGCTACTGGTCAGTAGTTGCTGGATCCCTGGGCTATAACTAGCCGGATCCCTCCTATAAGGATCCGTGGGATCCGGGTGAACAAATATGGGAATTCTACACTTTCACATCAATCCAATCTTCCAAAACTTATTATACTATTCAAGCCTGTTAGCTTAGTATCACTTAAGTCCTCCTCAAGCTTAGTTGGTCTCACATTTACTCATAGCCAACTTAGGATCACATTCAAGGTGTTTTTGATTTTTCATCTCATAAAAAACTCATCACATTTCCGCCCCAATATTCACACATTATTTATCTCATCTCAAAACACCTAGTTTGATATTTCTCTTAATTTTAGCAAATTGATTTTAGTCATCCTTACCTCAAAAGACGCTAAAATCTAGTTTTTCATTTCTTGTGATTTTTAAGGAATTTTCCAAATTTCTTTTAAGTAACCATCTGATCTCTAGGATCATTTCACTTCATGTGTCATCCTCAAAAAATTAGTGTCATGCTTAAACACTTAGTTGCATACTTAAAAACTCTACTTTCTTACCAAAAACCATCATTAGATATCCTCACTCATTATGGTTGGACATTTAAAGTCCCATACCATTTAAGACATCTTAGGGAAACTAAACACTCAAGATTTATAGATACTAGACCTTAAAAGAACATCATCACTCCATCTCATTACTGTCTGAAAGACGGATCCCTAGTTTATAACTAGGCGGATCCCCAAAGTTAGGGATCAGTGGGATCCGGGTCTACAGAACAGATTAAGATCACCTTACTCATCAAATTCAACTCTCTTTGATAATCTAAACACTTTACCTTGCCTTAAATGACTCCCTAGGATAGAACAACACTATAGTTGACCTTAGTGCATGCCAAAATTCTTAGTGGTCAAAAATTTAATTCACTAACTTAATTCCATCCTTTATAAACCAAGTATGCTTGTACTTCCAAACCATCATTCAAACCACCATTCAAATTCAGTAGCTGAGACATCCATTACATCCCCTTTTTCACTATGACTAAAGCATCTAGCACAACATCCACAACCAAAGGTTTCTCCAAGAAAAATGCTCATATGGTTCATGAGATTTCCTCAACCGAGTCATCACCCGTCAAAGGCTCAAATACTAGAATTCCTCCTCAACAAACTCAACCAACCAAAGATAAAAGAACCGCTAGGATTAGTATTCAACCTTTTAACTTAGAAAGGCCTTCACAAAGCACTAAACCAAACACACCGAGCTCAAGTAAAGCACCTAAGCCTTCATTTCTAGAACCTAGACTACACTCCTTTACCGCGCCTCTTTCGCATCCAAATCTCTACTCTTTAGAAGACTCACCAGCAAGTACTTCTCATTCACCATCCTTCTCTTTAAATAGGGAACCACCTTCACCATCAAATAGTCCATCCTTAGGAAAAAGGAATCACCAAGGACCTAACCATATAGATGACTTCCCATTTCCACCACCAAATCATACATCATCACCTTCAACCTTAGTTGAACCACACCCTATGTCACTCAACTCACCTCCACAAATCCCACCAACCTATGTGGAACCTCCTCAAAACATTCCATTTCCTCCGTCTCCTACTCACGACAATAATTGCTCTAATTGTCAACTTACCCAAGGTTTAGTTCAAGAAGTACAAAATGAGTTGCATTTCATGTTTAATCATCTTCTTGAACGATTTGACCAATCAACAAATATACTCGTACTTAGAACCCGAGATTAGAAACACATTGATGCTTTTTAGTTTTCAGCACAACTTAGAATTATTAGAAAATGTACTACATGCCTTTGTCATTCTCTTAGTTTTAGAGATATGTATATCATTTCTCATGTTTTATTGAATGAAATTACATGTTGTATGCCATATGGTCTTGAGAATATGTTTGGTGCTACAAATACATATCTCTTGTTGATGTTAACATCACATTTTACATCCACATTGTTGTCATAAGATTGCAGGTACACAGATCCCTTTGTTTTGCCTAGACGGATCCCTCACATGGAGGAACCGTGGGATCCGTGCAACAGAAGCACTTTTTATCTCTAACTTTGATCTCATTTGCAGGAAATTATGCATCATATACTTGCTTTATAACCTTTGTTTTGTAGATTTTCAAAATACACATGAAGACTTTGACACCCTCAACAAGGGGGAGCTTTTCGTCAAAGCAAAGCAATTGCAAAAAAACATTTGCAATACTTTCACTTAGGGTTTCGTTATTACTTGACGTCCTCAAAAGGGAGCACCCATCAAGGGGGAGCATTATTACTTATTACTTTTCACACGTTTTTCTCTTCTCTTACTCTCTACTTTTCACATTATTACTTTTCGCACGTTTTTCTCTTCTCTTACTCTCTACTTTTCACATTATTACTTTTCACACGTTTTTCTCAAAACAATGTGTTAGTTTCTTTTTGACGCTCTTTTTGTTTCGACAAAAAAAGGGAGAGAAGAGAGTAAAAACTCCGATTCAAACTTTTACGAATTTTTCGTTTCTTTTCGACGCTCCTTTTGTTTCGACAAAAAGGGAGAGAAGAGAGTAAAAACTCCAATTCAAACTTTTACGAATTTTTATTTTTTCCTTAAAATAATCTTATGTTTTGTCATCAACAAAAAAAGGGGGAGATTGTTAATACAAATAAGCCATAGAAACGTTTATTTATATTTTACGATCTTCTGATATTTTGTCGATAACAAACGTAAAATCATTTTAACAAAACAAATAAAATACGTAAAAGGTTTGAGCCAATAGTTTACTAACACACTTACATTTTCATATAAAACACTAAACAAGTAATATTGTTTACATCTTATAGAAATGCATGTATATAACAACTATTGTTTACATAATATGGAAATGTGCATATATACTTTGTATATATTGTAATGGGTAATGTAAATGGGTAAAAATCTAAGTACTTGACCCATTAAATAGGTACAATGATTTTTGTTGGGTAAGACCCAAAGTCCACGACCCATACCCATGGAGCTTGATCCATAACCCATGACCCATTGTATGACATCATGCATGAAGTCATGTTGGGTATTATCCATGATCCATGACCCAAGACCCATGACCCAATGTCTAGATACATTGCATCTTGTATAACCCATGGTTCATAACCTATAACCCATAACCCGGTTTGCAACCCAAAATCCGGACATAAGCTGACCCGGCTGCCGGATCCCTTTGATTGCACTAGCCGGATCCCTCTGGGGAGGGATACGTGGGAACCGGGGAACAGTAGAGAAATTTTCCTATAAATAGTAAGTCATTTCTCACTTGCTACTCATCCCTTTTACACATACTATCTCTTAGTATTATAAACTCTCTAACCTCAGATCCAAAGGATCTTTCTATGTAGTTTTGTATTTGTGTGATTCTCTAGGTTCCTCTTAAAGGCGAGATCTCCACCTCTTGAAGACGTGCAAGCTCAAGATCATGAGTTCCTAAGCTTCGTCGTCATCAAGATCACTGAAGTGTCTCTTGTTGATAGTTCTTTCTCCCTCCATAGAAGTGTAGTGTTGAAGGCATTAGTAAAAGGTGCCAAAGGTCCATGTCGAAGGCTTTAGTGAAAGGTGCCGAAGGTCCGTGTCGAAGGCATTAGTGAAAGGTGCCGAAGGTCCGTGTCGAAGGCATTAGTGAAAGATGCGGAAGGATCGTGTCAAAGGCATTAGTGAAAGGTGCCAAGGATGTACATTCGATATGGTGCATCGATGTAAAACATAGTTAATTTTGGTTAAAGGATATTGATATCCTTTATGATGTTGTAATAAGGAGTGTGTCTTATTTGGGTTAGTTTTGTAGTTTGGGTAGTAATTCCTCGTTTGTAATGGAACTCGGTATCAAGCCTTGTACCGGATAAAGTGTAGGCGACGTTGTGATAGGTTTGGTTCTACCTCCTGGAAGAACTCGGTATCTATCCTTATACCAAATAAAGTGTAGGCGACGTTGTGATAGGTTTGGTTCTACCTCGTGGAAGAACCCGGTGTCTAGCCTTGTACCGGATAAAGAGTAGGCGACGTTGTGAAGGCTTCTCCGCCACATTAAGGAGCTTGTGTTGTATAGTGTTTACGAACTCTCGAGTGGGGAACTCGGGGAGTGGAGTAGGGCAAGGAAGGTGTCCTTGTAGCCGAACCACTATAAATACTCGTGTCGTGGTTTTGTGTTCCTTACTCTTTATCTTTGCATTACTTAGTTATATGCTTATCTATCACCATCCAACATACACATTAAATAGATTGAAATAAGTCGATCTAAATAGATTAAAACAAACTTTTAATTGGTAAAACTATTCAACCCCCCCTTCTAGTTTTCCACACATGATCTCACAATAACCCTCCCCTCTATATATATATATATATATATATATATATATATATATATATATATATATATATATATATACATATATATATATGCATAGTTCAATCAACCCAATAAAGAGTACGTTTTACAATATTGTGTTTTGATGCAGGTTTTCTAACCAGGTTTTAATATTTATAGAATCTCGTTTACCTATGGTCCACCTTATGCACTCACGGGCAGTGTACCCGGTCGTGTGTAGTGTAGTTGTAGGATATTAGTTTTCACTTACACATCAAACCAAAACACCAAGTTGGCGTATAAATGGAATTCTAGAGAGAGAAAGTTAGAGGTTTAGGGAACTTAGTGAGAGAAAGTGAAAGATATTATTATGAGCTCCAACTCTCTACCTTGGGAGGTAGAGAGTATTTATAGTCTTTCATAAAACGCCACACAACAGGCTGTGGATCAGGCATACAGTGGGTAAAGACCCGTCCGTCCTCCACGGTGTTACTAAACTAACTACTACTTAACTTAAAATAACTACGACTACGAGCTTTCTAACGAATACATATACTTGAGGTGACTGACTCTTTAATACCTGGAATTTCTAATTCCTAACAATCTCCCCCTAAGGGAGGTCACCTCAATCATGTACTAAAATTACATTGAATACAAACAGATATTACATTAAAAATTGTTCTTGCATTCGTGATGTAGTACTTTGCTCCGAAGCTCGTAGTCATTGATTCTTCTCATTGCATGTTTGGTTAATCCAAGTGGAGGTCTTTTACTGATCCACGTGATAATAAATTTTGAGCCAACTTTTGAGATCATCAGCTATCAAAAATTTCTGAGACATCTATTGTGGTGATGGTATTATATGATGTTGTGACATTCGGACCGACATGCTCACATTCTGGATCATGATATCTTCTCATCAGAGTAGCGGAAGCTTTCGTTGATTCATGATATTGGCAGCAGCGTAGCAGAAGCATGGAGTGTAAATATCAGAGTCATTGATACACTTATCATGATTTCTTGAGAGATGAATGTATTGTGTGAGCATGCGGCTATGGATTGACCGCTTCATTCTGATCAGCTGCAAACGTCGGGCGTACCTGCATACAACAGTTAACAATAAAGCGTACAAAAGTGTCTTTGACCACTTTAGTTGAATTGAGGTACACGGCCCACGGTTCCTCGTTGATCAGTACATGTACTGCCTGTGATCAGGTATAATTCCGAAGAATTTCCTTGACAGGGTTTCGCAGCTGCTCTAGTTGTTCTCAAACCGGAACGTCTCAAAGAAGACAACACGGAGTGAGTGAACCAGCGAATTTAAGTCCACTGATTGATAAAAAGAGATTTGAAAAACAATCGTGTATTGCTCAATAGAAATTTTTTGTTGCAATACAACGAAGGTTTTATTGAAAATCATTTATCAATCATAAAAACACCTTTTGGTTTGAAAACTTAGTACACAGTCGATGTGCTAAAGAAAAGAGTTATTAAGCACAAAGACCGGTTTTTCAAAGGTATCCGTCAATCCATAACCTGAACCAGGATTGATTCAAGAGATTGAATCGCCCCATTGTTTCTGTTCAGTTGTCACATGGTTGATCTATATGATAGATCTCACCTGCCACCTACCAGGAGCTTGTTTGATGTTGGCTCCAGAAGGTTTTCCATCTTCATTGTGAATATGTTTACACATCACTCAGATGTTCTGGCAATACCACAAGGATAATGCGTAGGACTCAAGATATAATCTCTCTTTCCACATTGTGTGAAACAGAGAGTCTTCATCGAAAGTGTCCTAATGAGATTTATTGATGATCTCGTGGCTCTAGACTCAATTTTTGTGCATATTTGGATCCTGTGCCGAAGACTAGGGAGAGGGTCTCCTTCTTCAATATCAACGATCTCTAAGAGAAAGTCGATAGATAATGTCGGTTCCCCGTGAGAATGAAACAAGTCCTTTTAAGAGGAACTTGAGTGGTTTGGAAAGTTGAAGTGCAGTGCGTCACTGGGTCCATGACGTCTTGTCTTGAATACCGATGTTACCATCAGTAGCATATGAATTGAACCCGGTGTCTGCCCTAAGGTTGAATATATGGAGGGCTATTTGTTTTCACCCTTTTCTCATTCAATTCTTTTTTATTCTTCAACCCCTTCAGTGCTTACCGAGACTTCATAGCAAGAACCTTGTTGGGTTTGTTCCAGTACTTGCTCTGTCTCAGTCCGCACTCTTCCCATATCTCACTTTTCTCCTTTTATCATCATACCTAAGGACTTCTACACTAACTAGTGGATTGTCCCTGGGTAGATCCCTCCGGTTCTGGCGGATCATGGGAACCAATACCTAACCTTATCATCCTTATATCACCGTACATAAAGTAAAGTTGGTCGGTCTATTTGGTATTGTTCATCTGCCTCTGGAACCAATTGAAAAACCATTTGAAACTCAATCCAGATACTTGTGATATATTATCACAACATTTTGTACATGAATTGTTTTTGATATTTTTAGAATAAGTGCTCCCCCTCAACATGTGCATCAAATGTTTGAAATCGTTTTGCACACGGAGGCAAGAGGAAGAATTAACTTCTTTGATTACCATTTTCTAAAAGATATCAACATCACTTCCTAAATCGAATCAAGTAGATAAAGCATTTTGGGGAAGTATGAGATTTTCATGATTTTGCTCCCCCTCCATATGTGCTTCTAGGTTTGAAAAGGGTTTTGAACATACTAGAGGGAACCTGCACATTGAGATAAGTGATCACGTTTCAAATCATAGGTTTAAGGTAGATGCTCCCCCTCAACATGTGCATGGAAAATTTGAAATCGTTTGTCACATGTGGGAAGGATAGCATGTACATCCTTATAAAACCATTTACCGAATTATCAGTTTAAATCCAATTTAAATCACACATTTTCCCCCGATCACAATTATCAAATCATTTGAGATTTGTGATCTCTTATTGATTTAAATTGATTTTGAAAGCTTTTAAGGGGAATTGTGACTTGATTATGAAAGCGTTTTAACTGATAAGGATCGGATTTTAAGACTTTAAACTCCATTGATAAAACATGCATGTACATCTTTTGAAAACAATTAAATGCCAAATAACTTAATAATTTAATTGAAATCATTCTCCCCCTCAATCAATGACATAGGTTGTTGATTGAGAGATAGAGATTTTGACAAATAAGTCCTGATGATTATCAAAAATAGAGACCGAGTTATTTTTCAAAGCAGTTACTTTTCAGCAGATAAATGTTTATAGAATCAGAGCATGGAATTTGAAAACATGGTAAAGCATGGCTCTGTTCTTTCTTTGAAAGGCGGGTTACTGCCTGAAATGACAATAAACCATTTTTCTCTTACTCTCATTTTTTTTTTTTTTTTTTTTTTTTTTTTTTTTTTTACATTCGAACAACATCTAAAGTCCCGTGTCATTCTTTGAATGACATCTCAAAGACCGTAGATATTGTCGAATCGAGGAAAACATGACAAAAGGACAATATGTTTTTGGAATTTTTCAAGATTTTTCAAATTTTTATGGATTTTGAAGGTTTTATAATTTTGTATTTTGTTTTTCGAATAGATATATACAAGAGATAGATGAAGATAGACCTTTACTCCTCGTCTTCCTCCTGAAGACGTTTGAGTGTTTCTGGTTGAAGGCTTTTCAAGCCAAGACGTGGAAGAATAAACTCAAAACGTTCTCTTGGAAGAGCTTTGGTGAAGATGTCTGCTAACTGATATTCAGACCTCACAAAATAGAGTTCCACCACACCTTTTTCCACTTGTTCCCTGATGAAATGATGTCGAACGTCGATATGCTTTGCTCTTAAGTGTTGAACGTTGTTGCATGAGAGAGCAATAGCACTTTTATTATCACAGTACAGAGGGATTTTGTTGAATTCAAAGCCATAGTCAGATAATTGAGATCTCATCCGTAAGATTTGAGCACAACAGGATAACATGGCTATGTATTCAGCCTCTGTAGAGGAAATAGAAGTACTCATTTGCTTCTTTGAAGACCAGCTCACAAGCTTATCACCCAAAAACTGAGCACCTCCAGATGTACTTCGACGAGTATCTTGACACCCTGCATGATCAGCATCTGCATAGGCTGTTAGTGACATGCCGGTGTCCTTCGGGTACCAAAGACCCATATTGATGGACTGTGAGGGTACTAACTAGCTTGGTTTGATCTACTCCTGGTGAGTCCCTAGTACTAACTGGTTTGTTTTATAGCATCATACTAACCTAGGGACTACATGGAGTGTCGATCATCTGGTCTGTAGAACAAGCGACAAACGTACACACGATCTATGGTCCGATTCGGATGATTTTTCGTGGAACTTCGTCAATTTGCCCAGAAAGCCATAGAGGTTCCTTGGTAGTTATACCCAGAAACCATGGGCTTCCTGTGGCCGTACAGTGATTGTCGGATACGTCTACGACTAGTACGTCCCACAGTTCTATGAGCAGCTTCATGTAGACCTCCACGAGTCAAAAACCCACTATTCGAACACTCGACCAGAAGTTTCTTCGTTTACTCATGAAGATAAAGGAGATGTCTCCG
>BPTQ01000007.1:111459936-111473923 GCA_019973895.1 Chrysanthemum seticuspe | reverse complement strand
AGACAGTAGTTTGTATGCTTCAATCCTTTAGTGAGTTTCACAGCTGTGACAAACTTGTGCCATTCGGGATTCATGTTGTTCACAAACTTTGAGTTCAGCTGAATGTTAGGCATAGTCATTCTGATGTTCCTCATGTCATTCACTAACTTATGAAATCTCACATAGTACTCATAGACACTCTCATCTGGTTTCATCTTGAAGTGCTCAAATTCGTCATAGAGTTGGGATTCTCTGTCTTCCATAGTTAATTCTGAACCTGAGAGAAGCATCTTAACGTTATCCCAAACTGCCTTTGCATCAGTGTTATGATTGATCAGCTTGTAGATGTCTTTAGGAAGACCTTGAAGAACAATGTTTGAAGCCCTGATATCTGCATCGAATCTCTTTTTCTCCTCATTATCAAGCTCATTGTACATCTTAGGTCTGTCCATTCCGTAAACAGGAGTACCATCTTCATTAGTATCAAGTATGTCTCTAGTCGTCTCAACCCGATATGGTCCTTCATCAATGGATTTGAGAATGTTGACACCATTTTCCTTTCCAAGGCAATACAATCTGATTCGTTGAGCCCAAGAATCATAGTCAGTTCTGTCAAGCATGGGTGGACGAGTATCTGAACCAGCTGCTTGTACATCCTCGGCAACAGTGGATATGACAGTAGGGACGTTGGTAGACATGTTAACAGATTATACGGGATTTTATAACTCTATGATTAAACCGGGAAATAGATTCTTTCACGGGATTTTACTAAATCAAGAGAAAACCGTAAACAATCACTCAAGTCGCTAGATGATAATGCACTAAGTCGCTAGAGACAAATGCACTAAGTCGCTACCAATTAATTCGCTAGAAAGCCAAGTCGCTAGAAACCCAAGTCGCTAAAAGAGAAGCAAGTCGTTAAGTAGTAACTCGCTACAGACCAAGTCGCTAACCAAATTTTGGCAGCAATTCGCTACACAAGTCGCTAGAAACACAAGTCGCTAAAGAGCAACTCGCTACTGACCAAGTCGCTACCACAAGTCGCTACCCGTAGTGGAGAGTCCACTACTTGTACTTTAACTCGCTAGATCTAACTCGCTAGCTTTAACACTGTAAGTCGCTACAAAACTGTGAAGCAAGTCGCTACCAAGAAAATAGTCCGAGAGCTAAGTCGCTAGCTTGAAAAACCAAATAAACTTCACTTTTCAATCCAAAAACAACCCAACCAAGATGATTCAAGCTTACCAAATGAAAACCTAAACACTTTTGATGATTCTAAACATAAAAGTACCAACAAAATTCAAACTTTAACACAAGAAATCAACCAAATGGTGCAAAAACCACTAAACTTTTTCAAACTCAAAAACCACCTAAAAACCACTAGAAATCCAAAGATGTGCAAGATATGATCTAACCATGGCTCTTGATACCAATTGTAAGGTATAACTTTTCACTTACACATCAAACCATAACACAAAGTAGCATATAGATGGAATTCTAGAGAGAGAAAGTTAGAGGTTTAGGGAACTTAGTGAGAGAAAGTGAAAGATATTATTATGAGCTTCAACTCTCTACCTTGGAAGGTAGAGAGTATTTATAGTCTTACATAACTCGCCACACTTTGGGCTGTGGATCAGGCATACAGTGGGTAAAGACCCGTCCGTCCTCCACGGTGTTACTTAGCTAAATTACTACTTAACTTGAAAGAACTACGACTACGAGCTTTCTAACGATTACATATACTTGAGGTGACCGACTCTTTAATACCGGGAATTTCTAATTCCTAACAGTTTCTGATACGATTCCACGGCAAGTTGAATGTCTTCTACATGCTCTTGGATCACTATGCTTCTGATGAAGATTAATAATGACTTGATGTACTCGCGTTGGATTTCTGTAGAGAAATGTCGCATTCGTCCCTGTACCTTTGCAAGATACATATCTTCAATGTCGTTTAGAGACAATCTCAAAACATCCGCTTCACAGAAGTCATAGTCCTCTTCGTCTTGTCGTTTGACCACTATTTTCTTGAGGAATGTGTAGTCCCACTTTGACGAAAGAGTACATGCTTAATAGCCATGATCCGTTTATCACTAAACACTTCCTTATTTGATTTAAAAACCTAGCAGCTCTTGTAGTAGATTCTTCGGCGTTCAGGCCAATGATGAATCCCATACAATGCATCGATGTCATACTTTTCCACTTTGTCAGCAAACATGTGTGTGGCGTATTCCTCGATGGCTATATTGTTTGAGTATATTGCTGCCGGGAAAGGGAGTGTGAGTGATGTAGCGTATTTCATGGAGACATCGCTACCGTGTAGAAGAAACTCTAGGTCATTGTTGAAGAAATAGCAGAATGGAATCTTGGGTTGATCCAGTTGGCCAATTGTAGGTAGTGGTCTGGTCCAGTCAGTGTAATATGGAGCCTTGTCTTTTCTGGTGTAGTCAATGTTAGCTTCAGGGTTGAGCCAATCGATGTTGTTAGACATAGCCCTTGAAATGTTGTCAAGATGATGTTCTACTTCAATTGCACTTTCTGAGCTGTCTTTAAGAAGTTGAAATGCATCGTTCTTGATTCGCTTCAACTTTGCCTTAGTCATTTTCTTCACCCTAAACTTTTCTTGAATGAACTTAGCATGCTCCAATGTACGACCATCTACCATTTCCTGACCTTCCGGTAAGTGAGGTGTAGCATCAACAAGTTTAGAGAACCAGTCATACTCTTCAGTTTCATCTTCATCTAGCCATGAGACAACAACGGTCTTCTTCTTCTTTTTCTTTGGCTTTGATGATTCTGGTTTCTTTGTTGTGGCGGGAGAGGTGGGTTGTTGTTGAGGCTCTGGGATCTCTTCATCGTTACCACCAGTGTATTCAAGTGATCACCGATTCTCTCTGTTGATGGTGGTAACTCAGAGTCCTGAGGTTTATCTGTAGCAGCAGAACGTGGAGGAGATCTTCTGTCGGTAGAGGTTCTTTGGGGTGGTGGAGTTATAGAAGATGATTCACCAGTTTTCTTTGGGCGTTTAAGCTCTTTGTCTTTATCCGGATCCTCATCGTCTCTAGGACGCTTAGCCGTTTCAGCTGCCGCTTTGCATCCCGTTTTAAGTTGGTATTCCAGCAATGCTTCAAACAGTTTACCTTCGTCAGAAGTAAACTTTGCAGATCGTTTAGACATTTGAAGTACAAGCTTGGAAACCAATTCTGCATCGGAGAAAGCTGTAGGCTCAGTTGGGTTGATTGTAACAGTTAAGGGCGTTGATCTTATTGTTTGTTTGGCCAACTGCATGAGATTCGGATAGAGTTGTCTGGTGAACATCTCTTTTGTCACTCCAGGAACAATATCGAGAAGGAACCTATGAGTATATTCCCTAATCGTCTTGTTCATTTCCCCTTGGACATCACGATTGATAAACTTCTGGATATGCTCCCTTTCTTCCAACATCTCGTTTATCCCGTCTTGAAGAAGATTGATCCTGTCAGCGAGTTGATTCAGCTTTTTGTTGGTCACGTCTTTCTTCCTGACTTGCCTGACAGCTTTGACAATCTTTGTCTTAGCTCGGGATATCCAAGAGTCGGTAGGTTTCTTTACTGACTTGGATGCGGATCTGGTTGTGCCTTTGGATGGTGGAGGTGAAGAGTGAGAAGACGAGTCTGATGATGAGGAGACATGAGGAAGCTCAGGGTCATTAGGTGGCTCAGAAGTTCGTTCCTTGGAGCGTGCTGGACTATCTAGTAGAAAATCATCATAATCAACTTCGTCATCTTTTCCAGATTTAGCCATTTCTTCAGCCTTAATCCTGGCTTCTTCATCTGCTTGAGCTTGAGCTTCTTTTTCTGCATTTTCTTTAGCTTCAGCCTCAACATCTTCATCAGGAATTTTCTCAAACTTCTCTATTTCTGGTTCCTCAAAGTCGTAGTTGATAGAGTCCTCCAGTTGCCTTTGTTGTTGTTCGTGGGTGGTGGTACCAGTTCCCTTATCGGGTTGATTAACCGCATCGGAAACTGGTGTAGATAGTGCCCCACCACTTGACCCTCCGGGGCCACGAGTTTGTTGCAGATTAAACTCTTTAGCAACGTGTTGGAGTCTCAGATTCTTCAGCTTTTTCCTATAGTCTCTGTCCAGTGGTTCTTCATCTGAGCTCTCCTCTTCCTCTGGCTCAGCAACTGGGGTTTTACCTTTATCAGCTTTTGGACTGGGAGATTTTGCTACTGTCAAAGTATCATCGTTTGGAGTTTCAGAGTAGATGACCTATTCTTCCGTTTCAGTGTCCTCTGAGTCCTCGTCCATTAGCTTTTGTTGCGGTTCAGGATTGGGAATAGGGATAGCAACTTTAGATGGAATTTTCCTTTTGAGAACATGAGTCCTCTTAGGATACTTTCTCGTACTCTCAGTGCTAGTAATACTTCCAGCACTGGCTCTCCTTGTCTTCCTGACAGGAGTCCCAGAAGACTTTTCATCAATAAATCCCAGTTTGCCTGCTTCCACTGCTACCAGATATCGTTTGTACGAATAAAGTTCTTTGATAACATCAGTGAGAAGACAATCTGGTAATACCGCACCTTGTTTCTTTGTCGTTGAGTCCTTAAATCTAACAACGTTGAGTGTGGGCTCAAGCAACACGGAGTGATGTTTGGGGTCTTCAAGTCTTTGGGGAATATCTGGATTGGTTTCAAGAACCCTTTTGATCAACAATTTGGTATATCTGATATAGGGAATCTTGGTGCCAGGCCTTTTCAGGTAAGTCATCATGTCGTCCCAGATAACAGCTGCAAATTCAATGTGTTTCATGTTGACCATGCCCCAAAATGTTTGAAGTTCCATGAGTTTAGGATGCTCATAGCCACTGTCACGTCCGGAAACGGATTTAGCAATCATAATGTACAGTGTTCTCCATGGTTGAGGAATATTCTTGAGATCCACTGAGGAATGTTTTGTGATAACTCCAGCAGCCTCATCATAGCCGATGTCGACCATGAATTGAAGAACGACCTCTTCGGTAGGAGTAGTAGAGAATTCAGTAGGCTCAATGGTTAGTAGAAGAAGAACAGCTCTTAAATCAGCATGAGTGATAGTGACTTGTTTGTTGTTCAGCGTCACCGTCACAGCACTTTGACCTTTGACCTTTTGAATTGTGTGCCAGAATTGATGAAGGTAGATCTCTGGTACAGTAGCTGAATTTGTGAGCATGTTCTGATAAGGGTGAGTCTTCAGAATATCCACAGCAATCTGGCACGAAGACTCAGAACATGTGATGTTGTCAAAGTCGACTCTGAGATTATTCTTTACAATCTTCATTGGGTAACCATTGGGAAAGATGTCTTCAATAGTGAGAACATTTGGTGCATCAACATTTTCCATTTGAGCGTCCATATCGTGATCTGAAAGATATTTAGCCAAAAGAACCAACATATCGAAAGACATTATGTTAGTCAAAAGTTGATTTTATTGTCTATTTATTGAATGTGATATGTCAATGAATGTTACGAGTCCAATGTCACTTGTTAGTCCAATAGTCCAAAGACGTCGTGATAAGTTTCGTGAGTAGATTAACTTTGAGTTTTAAAGTCCAAGTTTTTCACTTATTTTCACAACTTATTAAACATTTAAGCTTATTAGTGACATTTTGGTTTCGTGACGTTATGATTTATTTATTTACAAGTTTGCATGCGTAACAATTCACAATTTTGGTTAAAATTAGGCTTAGGCGTAGAATTTGCAAGCTTATGCGTAAACAGTAGACCATACGCGTAGTTATAAGCTTATGCGTAGGATCTAGTCATACGCGTAAGAAATGTTATGCGTAGGAAAAGAGGGCCTTAAGCATAGAGCTTACGCGTAAGCGTATATGGGAGCTTACGCGCAAGGCTTACTCGTAAGGCTTATTCGTAAGAGTGAACCTTATGCGTAAAGCTTACTGTTTACGCATATCCTTCACAGGATACGCGTAGTCCCCTTTGTAGAACCTTACGCGTAAAGGTTACGCATAAGATTACTCTAACGCATAACATTCTACGCGTAAGGTGATCCTTATGCGTAGAAGCTCAATTAACCTTGATTCTGAATTTTCACGCGTAATAATCCTGAAATAAATTCATCATCACACCATTATTAACACACCATTCAATACTTTTCAGTTTTCACATGTTATCTCAATCAGACACAGTTACGCGTAAGATTATCTTACGCGTAATACTTAAACCCTAAACATTCAAGAATTACGAATAAGGAATCTAGCCATAGGAAATGCACCAAATCATTTCTGGGTTATCTTAGAGGCCTAGTGAGTTGTCCTAAACAAATTTTAACACAAAAACCCTTGTGAATCAAAAGTACATAATTCGAATGAACATAAACCCTAAATCTTAATTTTCACAAAATTGATGTTTTTGGGTATGTATCAAGCAAGGTTTTGGTAAATTAATGGTTCCCTTTATGTATCGGAGGATTCTTTTAGCCTCAGAGAGGTGGGTTTCAGTTGGTCTCGACTGATAACGGGAGCAAAGATATACAACAAAGATAATGTCAGGCCTAATGGCTGTTAGATACATGAGAGACCCAATAATACTTCGGTATTTGGTAGGGTCAACTAATTTCCCATGCAAATCAGCATCCAGTTTCTTAGTGTGTGCCATTGGTGTGGCATAGGTGTCACAGGTTTGCATTCCATGTTTGTTTAAAATTTCAAGAGCATATTTGGACTGACTTTGGAAAATACCACGGGGTGATTGATGAACTTGCAATCCAAGAAAGAATGTAAGTTCACCCATCATGGGCATTTCAAAATGTTTTTTCATAAGTTTAGAAAAAGCGTTTGAGTATTTTAGATGTGTTGACCCAAAAATGATGTCATCCACATAAATTTGAACGATTAAAATGTGTGCCCCGTGATATTGTATGAAAAGTGTAGGATCAACCGAACCTTTGACGAAGTTATTGGAGATAAGAAAGGATGATAACTTATCATACCACGCCCGGGGGGCTTGTTTGAGACCGTAGAGAGCCTTGTTCAGCTTGTAGACATGGTTCGGGAACTCTGGATCAACGAATCCTTTTGGCCGGCTGACATAGACCGTTTCTTTCAGTTTTCCATTGAGAAAAGCCATTTTGACGTCCATCTGATAAACGGTGATGTTCATGTGAGCCGCAAATGCCAGAAAAATCCGTACAGCCTCAAGACGAGCAACCGGAGCGATAGATTCTTCAAAGTCGATACTCTCTTCCTGTCTATAACCCTTAGCCACCAGACGTGACTTATTTCTGATTACGGTTCCTTCAACATCCAATTTGTTTTTCCAAATCCATTTGAGACCAATGACGTAGACCCCTGTTGGTCTTTCAACCAATTCCCATATTTCAAAACGTTTAAACTGATTGAGTTCTTCTTGCATGGATTCAATCCAGTTGTCTTTTGTCATTGCATCTTTAATGTTTTTAGGTTCAGATTGGCAGACAGTGAGTGCATAAATGCAATGTTCACCATCTATGTGAAGACGTTGTCTCGTTACGACTGGTTGATTCGGGTTACCAATAATGTTCTCAAGAGGATGGTCTTTCGTCCAACGATGTGTGGAAGATTGATGTTGATATACATTATGCAGATTGGGAGGATTCAAGTGGCTTGTAGATGATTCCGCAACATCAGATGCAGCAGTTTCATTAGCAAACGGGTTGAAGAACGCATTTGGATCATAATCTGCAAGTGGGGGTACTTCATTGTTCAGAGGATCATCAGCTGGTTCAGCGTCGTTAGATGCGGTTTGTTCAACTGTTGTTGTAAAATCAACTGGTGGTGCTTCTTCAACAGTAGTTGTTGTAGCATGTGTATCAGGTATTGGATTTTGATCAGGTTGAGCAGCGGAAACATTGGATACACCTGGAGCATGTTCATCAATATCATCACTAAACAGAGGAGCAAATAGCTGTTCCATTTGACGTTGAGTTAGTTGTAAACTAGGTTCAGCTGATGATGGGGTTTGAGGGAAGTTTAAATGGTTATGACCGGGTTCCAAGTTGTTATGCTCATAAGCCATTTCAGTAAGTTCATCGAAATTGGCATGAATCATTTCCATAATCTCCCTTGTACGACGATTCCAGATCCGGTAACCCTTGGAGTTTTCACAATATCCTACAAATACTCCAATTTCAGCTTTGGCTTTGAGCTTACCAAAGTCATCACGATCATTATTCGGATAACAAAGGGATCCAAATACATGAAAGTGTTTGAGATTCGGTTTACGGTTGTGGATAAGCTCATAAGGTGTTTTGTTGTGGCGCTTGGTAATCATTGAGCGATTCTGAGTGTAGCATGCAGTTGACACGGCTTCAGCCCACAAGTAATCTGGAAGTTTAGCATTAATTAACATTGTTCTTGCAGCTTCCACTAACGTACGGTTTCGTCTTTCAACAACGCCGTTTTGTTCTGGTGTACGTGCAATAGATGTTTGATGCTCAATTCCCACTTTCTCATAAAATGCACGAAGAGTTTGATTCACAAATTCAGTTCCTTTGTCTGTTCTGATTTGTCGGACTGTGTTCCGGAGCTGAACTTGAATTTTCGTGAGAAAGGTGATGATCATCTGTGGAGCTTGATCTTTACTTCAAAGACAATAAACCCAAGTCCATCTTGAGTAGTCATCTACAATTACCAAGATGTAGCGTTTGCCATTAATCGTCTGCACGCGCATCGGGCCACACAAATCCATGTGAAAAAGATGAAGCACATGTTGTGAGCTGTGTTCCACCTTTGAAGGAAAGTGAGCACGAGTGCTTTTCCCTTGTTCACAAGCTGAGTAGAGGTGATCTTTAGAGTATCGGAATCTTGGGAGACCTTCAACAAGTTTGTATCGAGCAAGGTTGGTTATGGTTTGAAAGTTTAAATGTGAGAGACGATGGTGCCATAGCCAAGATTTTGTAGATGTTGCCTTTGAAAGTAGACAAATGGGAGATGAAGCAATCATGTCTTGCATTGATATTATATAAAGACTTGAATTGCGGGTACCAGACATAAGATCGTTTCCTTGTAGATCACGAATGAAACAAGTTTTCTCCCGAAAAGCAACTTCCAAATCTCCATCACAGAACTGACCAACTGAGAAGAGATTGTGACCGAGGCCTTCCACATAATAAACTCTGCTAATTTCAATGTTACCATTGATGTAATCTCCGTAGCCCATGATAGCTGCGAAGTGATCATTCCCGAATCTGACAGTGCAACAAAGTTTGATAACAGTTTGAGATTGCCTGTCATGTGTCGGGAACATCCGCTATCAACAATCCAAAGGATGATCTGTATCACTTGCATTAAACACAGACAACACAGATGGAATAGAAGTAGATGTGGAACCCGAAGAGTTAGAGGGTTCCGATGCAGTTGTAGTTAAAATACACATGTCAATGAGTTTAGGTATCCATGTAAAGCCAAGTGTATTATGTAACCATTTCTGCCATCTCCAACTAGTCTTAGCTTTAGTCTTAGTAAATGCACTAGGTGACAAGTTCTTCCTAGGAGGTGAAGGGGGTACTATTGGTACATCAATGATCTTAGCTGGAACACTAGAAGGTGGTTTACCTAGCACAGACTTAGAAGCAGTAGTAGGCCTAGAGGTATTCCGTTTTCTATTATTCCGCTTACGATTCAAGATAGCCTTAACAACGAATTTATCATGACAACCAGAAAACATGCTTTTACGACAACCAACACAAGAGGCTTCAAACAAAACATTAAGAGTACTTAAAGATTCAACATTCATTACATCACTTTGTGCATTACATTTGTCAGACGCAATATCTAAAGTGGGTGCAACTTGAGTTTTATTCAAAGTCCTAGGGTGTTCTTCTACTTCAACATTCTTTATTGTTCTTTTCTTACGTCGCAAATTCCTATTCTTCCTTGTATTGCTTCTAGGCTGTGAAGTGCGGGCGTTGGGAAAAGAGGCAACTATTCCTGTTTTAGTAGAGGGAAGCACATTAGTTTCTTGTGGTTTGTCATTAGGCATGCTAGTGTCACTTTTTATAAGTGTTACAGGTGCAAGTACCTTAATGTTACTAAGCTTAACTTGTTCATACTTTCCTAACTTCTCTTTTAACTCAATGATAGTTTGCAACAAATCTTGATTTTTAGAACGAAGATTTCCATAAACATTCATGACTTCTTTAGTGTGTGCAATATAATGATCAAGTTCGTTTGATGCTTCATCACGAGTTTGTTTGAGTAAATCAAATATGACACCATATTCCTTTTTAACTTTTGCAAGTTCTTGTTCATATTTTGAGATTTGACATTTCAAAGACGCGTTTTGATCATCCAGTTGCTCAAGTTTTGGATTAAGAGGTTTGGAATGCAACTAGTTGATTTTGTTTTGCAAAGCAAGTTCACGATTTTGACAATCTTTTTGACACCATTGAAGACGACGTTTTGCATTTGAAAGCTCGTTTAACAATCGTTCATTTTCAACTTTTAAAGACTTGATTTGTGACATAGTATCAGTATTCTCAATGTTTTCAACAAAATCAACAAAATCAGCAGAGATATAATCAAATGCATATGCAAAAGAATGTAATAACACCACATTATGGATATCAGCACATATAACATCTTCCAAGAGTCGATCAACATCTTTTTGTAACATTTACTTTTTACGTTTTGTATTTGAAATAGATGTTTCTGTTTTCTCGAAAACTATTTTCATCAGTCCAAGTTCCTTATGAAATTCCCTTTCCCAATACAATGCAAAAATTTTCAAGTTTTGAACATGGGGCAAAATTCTTTTCTGAAAAATATCTCTTTGTTCTCGCGCCTGAGGCGATTGAAAATGTTCAACTTTTATTTCAGAATGAAATTCAATCTCACGTTCTAAAATTTTGATGTCAGATAGGAAATTGTCAAAATATCTAAGAATTTGACGACTTTCGGGTATTGATTTTACTTCACTGAGTGAAGGTAAAAGACCATTAATTTGTGCAGAATTGGGTTGGGGACCAAAATTATAAGACTCAGACATAGGTGTGATAACCCAATGTGTGTTAGAAGTATCCTTTTGTGTGACGAAAGTGACGGCTTTTGAATAGTTAAATGGTTTGTTATAAACAACATTTTCTAATTTTGATCGACTCTCGTCTTCTGCATCTAATTCCTCTTGACGATTATATTCAACAACACTCATAATGGAATCATCAATTCTATGTTCTGCACTGTAAACTTCAGGATTTGGTTTGAATGCTCTATTTGAAAACTTAGGTTTGTAATCAGCAAGATTCGGTCCATATCCGTTTGGATTTGGTTTGAAAGTAAACTTTTGAATCGTTGTGATTGATTCACCATGTTTATAAACAACATTTCGAAACTCTTTGATTTTGTTTTGTAAGTCGACAATTTCCTCAAGATAGGCATCTATTCGTTTCATTGAATGCTTTTTGTATTCGGAGAACTGTTTTTGACAAGTTAACAACTCAGACTTGGCTTTTTGAATTTCCAAAGTAAGAGCGTTAAGTTGTTGTTTATGATCATATTTCAGTTGTTCTATTTGAGACAATAAAGCATTCTTGGATGCGACTAGATCACGTATCTGTCGTTCTAATGATTTTTCGTTTTGGTGAGATTTAGCAAAAGCGACTTCAAAACCTTGTTCACGTTTTTCTTGAGTTTTAAAAACGTTGAGTTTCCTTTTTAAGCATTCAATATCCCTGGTTAACAGTGAATTTTTATTTTTTAATTGCTGATTGAGTTCACAACATTGTTCAATTCGGGATCGTTGGTCATTAAGTAAGAAGTCAATATCTGGATTAGACAATGGTTCAGCGTGTTCAACGTGAGTCTCAACATGATCATTGTTCAGATCCTCAAGTATAACCACGGAGTCAACTTGATTATCAATGGTAACCATGAGGTTCTCTTGATAGTCAAATGTAACTACTGGATCTAGTTGAGTATCATCAGAATGAGATGTGGACGGCTCATGTTGAACATTCTGAGCCTTGTCGGATTCAGATGTTGGCTGAGATATTAGATCAGTGATGAATAAGGTTTGATCCGGTACCTGAGACAAGCCATCAGTGTCATACACTGGGCCTGTGTCACTCATGCGGAGTTTGTGCATGTTTGCCATCAAATAATTGCTGCATTAGCCTGCAAGTCCTCCATATCATCATCAGATGCTGCATTTGCCATGAAGCTCTGTTCCTTGTTGGTAAGAGTTCCACCAGCTTCATCCTTAAGAGCCAAGAGTAAAGCCTCTTTGTGATAAGCGCTACCTCTTGTCCTCGGCTTTGGACATGCATTAGCCAGATGACCCTTCTCATTACAGTTATAGCAACGAAGACCATTAATCCCATTCTGAGCATTACCCTGTTCAACCACTTGAGCTCTTTGTTGTTGTGGAGCACCCATGTTATTTCTTCCCATTGGATTAAACCCTTGACCACCGCCCATCTGACGAACATTACCTCGATTCTGAACTTCAACACGTCCATTGTTAACAACAGCCTGATTTCGTGTGTTTGATGAGGTACGAATGCGATTGTTGGATTTGTTTGAATATCGGCCGAAGGCTCTAGCAATCATGAAAAACCCTTGTTGCAATGCATCGAAAGCTTCAGTATCCTCATTAGATTCACTGTAAAGTGCCTGATCAGTGTTGTTGTTGTATGGAACCAATTGAGTTTCTTGAGATTGGTGCTGTGACTGATCATATGGTGTAATTGTTGCAGTTGGTTGAGCAGCGTGTTGTGGAGGATTTGTGAATACATTTTGTAAGGTCGGGAATTGAGGATAACAAGCTTGAGCCCACAAAGCTAATTGTTGATTATCCGGAAGTGAGGGTGAAACCGGGAGTCCACGGATAACCCTTTCTTTGTCAACTTCTTTTTGGTGGGGCTTCAAATAGTCATACAACAATCCGTATGTAGCATGATGAAGATTCTTCGCTTGACGGATGAAAATGACATACTTTTCCCAATCAGGACCAAGACTACTCAGGAACTTAGTGTTGACTGCAATTCTTGGCATAATGATGTTATGTTTTTCCAAGTCATTGATGATGTCTGAGAATCGATGATGATATGACTCTAATGTCTCTCCTGGTTTAATCATGAAGTGTTCATAAGCCAAGTAGATTTTGGATTCCATGTCCTCTTGATTGAGTTCAGTGCCTTCCATGAGAAGATGAATATGTTCCCACATTGCTTTAGCAGTCTTTTGAGCATCAACACTTCGAAGGATTGGATTGGGTAATCCCAAAAGGATGTATTGCATTGCTAGTTCATCGACTTCAAAATGTAGAAGTTCATCAACAGTGAGGTCAGTAAGACTTGCAATGTTGGTGACTGATGAGTGTCTAAATACTCATCATTTTTGTATAATCTAAACTGCAAAATCATCTGAAAACACTCAGAAACACATCAAAATGATCAAAATATCACAAATCAGTGTTTTATGTGTTTTAAATGCAAAAATATCAAAATCAGATGAAAAATGTATCAAGTTTGCAAAATTGGCAGTTTTAGTCCCCCAAGTTTTAAAAGTTGTCAAATCTAGTCCCTGGAATTCAAAAATGTGAAGTTTTGTCATTCAAGGTCCCTGAAGTATTCTAAGTTATCAAAAATGATCCTTGAATGATTCTTTGGTCAATTGGCAAGAAAGGTCCCTAAACTTTGGAAAATTGCAAAATTAGTCCTTGGACCTTTTAAAATGGAATTTATGCAAAAAGGGTCCTTGTATTATCAAAGTTGTCAAGTTTGGTCCTTGTGAGAAGTTTGAAAAAGTTGCAAGATCAGTCCTTGAGGTTTGGATGAATTACACTTTTGGCCCTTGTATTCTATTAAACCAAACGGATCCTATATTATATCAAAAGCCCAAATCCAATCCCTTGGCCCAATCCATACCCGGCCCTTTGATATCACACCTCGGTCAACCAAAGTCAAACCAAGGAAAAAACCGCCCAAAACCAGTGGTACTGTAGCTCTTCCTCATAAACTCTGTATACACCAAAACCAGTCCTGGTTTTACCTC
>BPTQ01000007.1:111399779-111459836 GCA_019973895.1 Chrysanthemum seticuspe | reverse complement strand
AAAGACCCATATTGATGGTTCCTTGGAGATACCGAAAGACCCGTTTAACTGCTTCAAGGTGCTTTTTAGTAGGCTTAGCCTGGTATCTAGCACACATGCAAACAGCGAACAAGATGTCTGGTCTACTAGCTGTGAGGTACATCAGGGATCCAATCATACTACGATATTTTGTTTGGTCAATCATGATCCCTGAGTGGTCCTCATCTAGTTTGGTTCGATCAATCATGGGAGTGTCAACAGGGTCACTTGAATCAAATCCAAATTTCTTTAAGATCTCAGTTGCATATTTAGATTGATTTATGAAAATGCCTCCGGGGCTTTGCGAAATTTGTAATCCCAAGAAAAATGACATTTGTCCCATCATTGACATTTGAAATTTTGAACTCATTTCATTTGAAAAACGATCACCTTCCATTGGGTCTGTCGAGGCAAAAATAATATCATCAACATAAATTTGAACATGAATTAAATGTTTGCCTGACTTCCTGGTGAACAATGTTGGATCAACTGCTCCTTTGCTAAATCCGGTTGATAGAAGAAACTTTGACAGTGTATCATACCATGCCCTTGGAGCTTGCTTTAAACCATAGAGGGCCTTCTTCAAACGATAAACGTGATTAGGATGCTCTTGCTTTACAAATCCTTCAGGTTGGCTGACGTAGACGACTTCTTTAAGGTCTCCGTTCAGAAATGCCGTCTTCACATCCATCTGATAGACTACCATGTTCTTACTAGCAGCATTAGCCAGAAAGATTCTGATTGCCTCGATTCGAGCAACTGGAGCAAAAGATTCTTCAAAGTCAATACCCTCCTCTTGACGGTATCCTTTAGCAACTAATCGAGCCTTGTTCTTCAACACATCACCATGCTCATCAAGTTTCACTTTGAAGATCCATTTAAGAGCAATAATCATAGCACAGTCTGGAGCAGGTACTAACTCCCATACATCAAGTCGATCAAACTCATGAATTTCATCTTGCATTGCATTGAACCTGCTATCTTCATTCATGGCGGTTTTAACATCTTTTGGTTCGATCTTAGATAGTATGGAGTTGAAGAAGCACCATAAGGCATCGGTAGCAAGTTGTTTCCGTGTTGATACAGGACGAGAGGGATTTCCAATGATGTTGTCTAGTGGATGATCGTGAGTCCATTTTCTAAGGTGTTCATGTGGCAGTTGTTGAGGGACTGAGGTAGCAGAGTTGATGTCTCCTGAAGAAGATGGTTCTAATGATTCAGGAGCAAATATGTTTTCAAATGGAGCATCTTTAGGAGTATCAAAGGGATTAACTTCATCATTGATGCCAGAAACAGTTCCATGATGTACATTTGAAGAATGATGAATTGTTGACGAGACTGAAGGATCAGCAGTAGGCGCTTCTTGACTTAAAGATATTGAGACTGAGGGATTGACTTCATTCACAGGAATATGAGCAGCCTCTGTTGTAGGGATCAACACGTCATTAGTACTTGGATCATAAAGTTCATCAAACATAGGATCAAAAAATTTCTTTAAATCATCTTCAGATGGAGGTACATATGGAGTTTCTTGAGAAGAGTTTGGAACAAGGGATGAACCAATGGGACTGTTTTGAAGTGCGGGTCCTGAACTGAATTGTCCAGGAGCCATTTGACCGGTCAGCTCATCAAACGTAACGTGAATTGTTTCCATGATATTTCGGGTTCTTTTGTTGTAGATTCGGTATCCCTTTTTGTTTGGTGCAAACCCTACAAATACTCCAATGTCTGCTTTAGCTCTAAGTTTGCCTAAGACTTGACCCTCATTAGTTGGATAACACAATGCACCAAACACACGAAGGAAAGAGAGATTAGGTTTTCTGTTGTGGACAAGTTCATATGGAGTTTTTCCATGAATAGTGTGAATCAGGGAACGATTTTGTGTGTAGCATGCAGTGGCAATTGCTTCAGCCCAGAGAAACATTGGAACCTTTGAGTAAATTAGCATTGTTCTAGCGGCTTCTACAAGTGTTCGATTTCGTCTTTCAACTACACCGTTCTGTTGAGGAGTTCGTGGAACACTTCTTTGATGGCTGATTCCAACGCTTTCATAAAATTCACTAAGTTGTTTGTTGACAAACTCAGTTCCATTGTCTGTTCTGATAATTCTGACGGTTTTGTTAAGTCGAACCTGCAGCTGTTTGATGAGTTTGATGATGATATCAGGAGTTTCATCCTTTGTCCTTAAGAACTTGACCCAGGTGAATCTAGAGTAATCATCAACCACAACTAACACATATTTCTTCCCAAAGATATTCTGCACCCTCATTGGTCCACATAAATCCATATGAATCATATGAAGAACTTCTGTGACAGAGTTAGTAGGTTTGGGTTTATGGGCATACTTCTTGCTTTTTCCCAATTGACATGCTGAACAAAGATGATCCTTTTCGTACTTGAGTCTAGGTAAACCTATGACTAAGTCCTTTCTAGTGAGATCATTGATGGTGCCGAAGTTCAGGTGATTGAGACGACGATGCCATAACCATGACTTCGTTTTAGAAGCCTTTGACAGCAAGAAAATTGGAGAAGACTTCATCATATCTTCGATGGAGATGGTGTATAGATTTGAACCACGTGAACCTCTTAAAAGTTCCTTACCATCAAGTTCTCTAACGAAGCAGGTATGTTTTCTGAAGGCTACTTCTAGATCCGAATCGCAGAATTGACCAACAGAGAACAAGTTGTGACCAAGACCTTCTACATAGTAAACCCTGGAGATAACACTTTTGCCAACAACATAGTCTCCATAACCCATAATAGCACCGAAATGATCATTCCCGAATCTAACTGTCCCGATGAATTTGCTCACGAAGTTCATGAGCCGTGACCGGTCGCCAGTCATATGCTTGGAACAGCCTGAGTCCAGGTACCACATAACGATTTGAACGATCTGCAGTTGAATACAGACAAGAATGGATAACTGGATAATTGGGATCCCCATGCAAGAATGGGTTCCATTTGGTTAGTAACAATGGTTGGAACACCCACATCAGAAATAGAAGCATTGATATCAGAAAATGAGGCAATGGAATCATTATGAATAGATGCAGTACTAGTGTCTGTATTAGCCCTGTTCACAGTGTGCTCACTTCTTAAGGGAATAGTTCTACCAGTAGGCATCCATTTTCTAGTGGGCATTATCTGATTAGTCTTATGACCAACAGGTATCAAATAATAGCCTATCTTACTAAATGTTCTTCCTGTGGGTTTCCACTATTTTCTAACTTTCTTTCGTTTTTGCCTTTTAGCCTTCTTAGCATGAATTTTAGCATTAACAATATTATCTGGACAATTAACATCATTAGGCAAAACATTAACACCACATTCATGATTAGAGACAGAATTCAAGCAGACATCAATACAAGGTTTGCAAATAGTATCATAATTCGAATTAATTACAGTACGCCTATGGCTAATACTAGAATCAACACGATTCGTTTTATTCGGTTCAAACTTAAAGTTCCTAGATTGTTCTTCTACTCTTTTCCAGTGCACATTCTTAGCTTGGGAAGGTCCTATCATTCCTTGTATTGTCTTGAGACTTTGACTTGCTCCCTTTAATGTCACTGATTACTCCTGTAGAGGGAATGGGAACATTAGTTGGTTTTACTACTCTTTGCATCACCTGTTTAGATGTGCTGGGATCTAAACTACATGCAGGCACACTAAGGTTCACTTTCTTAAAACTAGAAGTGCTGGGATTTGTACTCCTAGAAGGCACACTTGAGTTCTCTTTCTTAGCATTGACAGATCTGAGATCTGAACTACTTAAAGGCACACTAAGGTTCACATTCAAAACATTGGGCATCGAATGAATATCATACTTGGCATTAGGCATCGAGCATGGAATCAAAGGATTAACTCTCTTACCTAATGACTTTGGGCATATTGTGATCAAGCATTCTAGGATTTCTTGAGATCGTTTGGCATATAAGCATGCATGTCCAATTGCATTATCATGAGGTTTCTCTAACTTATCCTCTTCAACAATCTCACGCAGACATTCTAGGCAATCCTTAAGGGATGAGAAGTATGTTTGAACAGCAAGTTTGTTGTTCCTGAGATGAGGAGGGACATAATTCACAGACAAAGCATATTTATTACAAGAGTGAACCTTTGATACACCATTCTCCCCATTGATCATAGGCATTTTCCCTTTTACCTGACTCTTCAGATTCTCAATTTCCTTTTGCAATGAAGCTATTTGTTCGTTATTTTTGTTACGAGTGACCTTTATTGATTCAAATAACTCATTGAAATGACGTTTAACCTTTTCATTTTCTTCTAGAAAACTTTCGTTTTCCTTTTGTAATGCATTTACAAGGTTTTGAAGATGAAACGTTTGAGAAATCTGAGAGTCTAAAGGAGGAGGCATTTAGGAGCCTGTCATATTGTTCGTTTGACCCTTTAATTGAGAGATTTGGGCTTTCAACTTTCTGATCGTGTTGCAATGAGCTTGAATCTGTTCATCACGTTTGTTAATTTGAAAAACTGCCTCAAACTCTGGAGCATCTGAGGATGTCTTGATATTTGAGGTTTTGACATTTTCTTTAAGATGTTGATATTTTAGTTGTAAATTAAAATGCTCAACTTCTAGTTTAGAAAAATGTTTAACCAAATTGTCGTGATCATCCAGTTCAATTTTCTCGTTTAGTTTAGAATTAGTTTTTTCAAGCTCAATGACACGATCATGGGAGACTTTCAGGGCAACATATAGTTCATGAAATTAGGAAGCATTAATAGAGCAATTTGAAGCAATGAAAAACATATCTTGAGCAACACATTCAGTAATAAGAGTCTCATTTAATGTATGCAAGTTCTTCCTCTCAATCTCATTATATTTTAGTGCACGCTCATAGTCACTAACTTCAACTATCATTGCATCAAATTCCTTTTCCATTCCCTTAATATCAGTTTATATCCCCTTTTTAAGACTCTCAAAGTGATCTTTTAGAAGTTTAAAGAAAGGCATGACCTCAGTTAAATAACATTCTTTCATTTGATCAAAACCCCTTTCTCCTTCAGTTATACCAGTGGGTGTGATACTTTTCTTGCAAGTTTTCTCAAAATCAACAAATAGTTGAAATATAACATATTGGCTAATTAAGGTCTTGCTTTTAGTGGCAATTGTTCTAGGAACAAGATGCATTGGTGTATTAGGAGGATACACAGTCGCTCTAGGCATTTTCCAAAGGGGAGGGTTTGTTTCAACAATATTTTCAGCTTTCTGCTTATCTAAATCCATTTTCCAGAAAACTTGTTCGGGAGTCAACAATGTCTGAGGCTTAAACATGTTCAAGGAAATCCAGTTTTCCTTCTTGTAATCATGGGGTGTGATCTTTATTTTCTTCTCTTTACATTTAGGATCATCTAATTTCTTGTTCATCTTTTCCCTAGTGACTTCATCTGATTTCTTATCATCCTCAGTGCACTCAACGCAACTAGGTTTCTGTCTAGGTTTAAGGATTTCATTGCCATCATAAAGAACCTTATGAGCATTTCTAGCCCTTTTAATGACCTCTGGATTTGGTTCTTCAACAAGGGGAATGCTATGCTTATCGCTTAAGACTCTATGCTTAGTGATCATGTGAGAAGTCTGAATGGTGTTCCCTTGTATGTACAACTTGTTTTCAAGTTTGTTTTTCAAAGTTTTCAGATTAGAAAAATCTTTCAAGAGTTTTGATTCCTTTGCATTAAATTCTTGCTTAAGCATTTTCACATTTTCTTGAAGTTCTTGTTTTTGTTTAGCAGTTTTAGAAAGCTTTTCTTGCAAGGAATTTAACTCTTGTTTTAATACTTCTTCTCTAAAATTACTTTTTCTAATGATTGTACGCACTTGGTCGTCCATTTCCTGCTCACGAGTGGTCAACTCAAATTTTGCACGTTGTTCATAGATAGCAACACGTTCTTTATAGGCATTTAGTTCAGAAATTACAGAATCATCAGGGGCACATGCAGTATATTCATCAAGAACATAGTCATTGTTGACTGCAGAAGATCCATCACTTCGTACAACTTCACTTTCACTTTGTTTCACATATTGATCATATGGGACAGCATTGATATTACCCATATTTTCAATATTTGATTCAAAAGTTTTAGTTAATTGTACTTTGTCATGCATCTTTTGCACATCAGCATCATCGTACAGTTTTAATACCTCTGAGATGAGTTTGTCTTTGGATGAGCCAGCTTGTGGTGAAGAAGAGACCTTGGGAGAAACCATTGGAGAAATGCTAGCCATAAAAATTGTGTGTGCAGTAGGTCCATCATCCACATCAGAGTCGTATGCATCACAATCAGCGACTTGAAAGGCATTCTGATGATTGTGACCTATCTCCTGAACAGGCTGCTCATCCACATCTGCATCATAGGTCTTGGCATTGCCCTCAGCTAGAAACAACAATTCCTCTTCATCCAAAGCAGCACCATTATCCTGAGCTTGTACAAGCAGCATCTTATCTCTGAAGTAATCAGCATTCTGTGGACGCTTTGGAGATGTGCAGTTCCTTGCAATGTGTCCCTCACCACCACAGTTATAACATTTGATCGGCTTAGCTCGACCTTGATTACCATTCCTTCCTCGATTCTGATTACCAACATAACCTCTACCAGCTCCACCTCTTCCTTGATCAAACTGCCTTTCTTGAACTGACTGATCCATAATTTTCCCATCTCTGATCAAAGCATGGTTGTGAAGATTGGAGGCGGTTTGGATCTCATTGCAGATGTGAAGTTTGTTGGTGTGAGGTGAAAGTGTCATGTTCTCTTTAACCATGAGTGTCAGTTGATTGATGAAACGTTCCATGACAGCATTTGCATCAGGTTGCTTGAACCTTGGATCAGAAATAGGTTTGTGATTATCATCTTCCGTGGGTACAACTTGAGGAGCATTGGTGGTAATCCCATCAGTTGTGAAAAAGGCAGTTGACTCATTTGTAGAGCTTGTTTCTCCCTGACCTTTGAACTGATCAAGAATCCTCTTTTCAAACATGGCATGTCTCTCATTCTGAAGGAGGAAGGCATAGAGTTGCTCATAGTTTGTATTCTTCAATCCTTTAGTGAGCTTCACAGAGGTGACAAACTTGTGCCATTCGGGATTCATGTTGTTTACAAATTTAGAGTTCAGCTGAAGGTTAGGCATAGTCATTCTGATGTTCCTCATATCATTCACCAACTTATGAAATCTCACATAGTACTCATAGACACTCTCATCTGGTTTCATCTTGAAGTGTTCAAATTCGTCATAGAGTTGTGATTCTTTGTCTTCCATAGTTAATTCAGAACCTGAGAGAAGCATCTTGACATTATCCCATACTGCCTTTGCTTCGGTGTTGTGATTGATCAGCTTGTAGATGTCTTTAGGAAGACCTTGAAGAACAATGTTAGAAGCCCTGATATCAGCATCGGATCTCTTTTTTCTCCTTATCATCAAGCTCATCATACATCTTTGGTCTGTCCATTCCGTAAATCAGAGTTCCATCTTAAGTAGTATCAAGTACATCTCTAGTCGTCTCAACTCGATACGGTCCTTCATCAACGGATTTGAGAATGTTGACACCATTTTCCTTTCCAAGACAGTACAATCTGATTCGTTGAGCCCAAGAGTCGTAGTCAGTTCTGTCAAGCATGGGTGGACGAGTATCTGAACCAGCTGCTTGAACATCCTCGGCAACAGTGGAGATGATAGTGGAAACGTTGGTAGACATGTTAACAGATTATACGGGATTTTATAACTCTATGATTAAACCGGGAAATAGATTCTTTCACGGGATTTTACTAAATCAAGAGAAAACCGTAAAAAAATCACCCAAGTCGCTAGAAGATAATGCACCAAGTCGCTAACACCTAATTCGCTACACCACCAAGTCGCTAAGGTCCCAAGTCGCTAAACAAAGGCAAGTCGCTAAATAGTAACTCGCTAAGCCTCAAGTCGCTAGCAAAATTTTGGCAGCAATTCGCTAAGATTCAAGTCGCTAAAGAATCAAGTCGCTAAATAGCAACTCGCTACTCACCAAGTCGCTAACACCAAGTCGCTACCCGTAGTGGAGAGTCCACTACTTGTATTGTAAGTCGCTAAGCCTAAGTCGCTAGCTCCAAAAACTTCAACTCGCTACAAAAATGTAAAGCAAGTCGCTACAATGAAAAATAATCCGTAGATCAAGTCGCTAGCAAGAAAACTTCACAAACATCACTTTCAATCTAAAAACAACCCAACCAAGATGATTCAAGCTTACCAAATGAAAACCTAAACACTTGTGATGATTCTAAACGTAAAAGTACTAACAAAATCCAAGCTTTAACACAAGAAATCAACCAAATGATGCACAAACCACTAAACTTTTTCAAACTCAAAAACCACCTAAAAACCACTAGAAATCCAAAGATGTGAAAGATATGATCTAACCATGGCTCTTAATACCAATTGTAGGATATTAGTTTTCACTTACACATCAAACCAAAACACCAAGTTGGCGTATAAATGGAATTCTAGGGAGAGAAAGTTAGAGGTTTAGGGAACTTAGTGAGAGAAAGTGAAAGATAATATTATGAGCTACAACTCTCTACCTTGGGAGGTAGAGAGTATTTATAGTCTTACATAAAACGCCACACAACGGGCTGTGGATCAGGCATACAGTGGGTAAAGACCCGTCCGTCCTCCACGGTGTTACTAAACTAACTACTACTTAACTTAAAATAACTACGACTACGAGCTTTCTAACGAATACATATACTTGAGGTGACTGACTCTTTAATTCCTGGAATTTCTAATTCCTAACAGTAGTAATTGGTAAAACCGAGTTCGTACCAAGAGCTATGTGAGCGGATTCTAATTAAGTCTAGATGTCACTGGTTTTAACTAGTTTGAGGTTTGAAATGATTAATTAACTAATAAACAAGAAATAAAAGCAAGTAAATAAATAGAGGTTGTGATCAATAGAGGGAAAGTGTGTTAACCTAATTACTCATCTATCATGTAATGTTCATGTTTTATTACTTCCAATTGATTTAAGTGGGGGTTTAAGTCGCTAGGACAACATTTGGTCAATTCGTCCTAACCTATCAGCAAAGGCTCCAACCCGAGGTCAAGATTCTACCCTTGATAGTCGATTGGTTTTTAGTCACCTAAGCCAAGTCATTAAGTACCCTACATGCAAGATTCGAAATAATGAGTGCCCGGTCGCTAACATCTTAGACACTCATCCCTAACTTCTTAAGTTCAACCGTACGACCGGTGATCATTTGGTCAGTTCGCACAAGATAGGGAGGGTCGTTGGTTGGTCAATTCTTACCATTCCAAACTCTACCCACCTACTTAGGGTCTTTTGGTCAATTCTCCTAAGCAACTAGATACGACCGCATTTCAAAACTCCCTAAGCTAGGGTAACTACCAACGAACTATGCATGCATACACTAGACACAATTTTACGGAAGCATGTAAACATAAACAAAACATTCAAGGAATCATAACTAGGCTAGCACCAAAGGTACTTAGCCGATCATATTAAAAGAAACAAAGGATTCAATGTTTAACATAATGAAATAAATGAAACAAAAGTAAAAGATAATATAATCTCTAATGCTTATCGATATGGAGTGAATTCTCCCTTGGAGATGGCTCCGTATGCTCCGAATGATCTGCCTTTGGAACCCTCTTCACGTTCTTTGACTTTGAGTTCTGAGTGAATGATGTGAAATGCAGAAATTATGGCTGGTATTTATAGGCACGATCTAGTTACAACGTAACTTGAGTTGATAGTTACGCCGTAACTTAAATAATTCCTCAAATAATGCTCTCGTTAAGCAGGTTACGGCATACCACTTGGGAAAGGTTAAGCCGTATCTTCTGTAACATATTGGATTTCACAAACACACAAACAATCAAAAATATGGTGTATGAATATATGGTTTAGAGAGAGAAAGTGGGATATTCTAGTAAGAGAAACTCATGGAAGGTTAGATTCCAAATGAACATCCAACCCTCTCCCTTGTGGGGAGAGGGCTATTTATACAAAGAAGCACGCCCTCCTTCGGGCTGTGGATCAGGCATACAATGGGTAAAGACCCGTCCTTCCTCCACGGTGTTACACTAGACTTAACTATGCTAATAACTAACTAACAAATAACGTAATAAAAGATATGTCTACGAGCTAACTTAAGCTAGATAATATTTGGGGTGACCGATGCTTTACAATAGAATTTCCAATTCCTAACAATCTCCCCTAAGGGAGGTCACCCCATGATTTACATTTTAGCATCCTAGCATTCCAATTAATCTTCAGTCTTGAGCTCGTAGACTTCACTTCATCAAAATAATCAATCTTTGTGCTTCATGGTGATATTATCATAATCTAATTATAATGTACATTAAGTGGAGGTTATAGAGTTGATCCACATTATGATGACCTTTAAGCTTTATTTGATATCATCATCCACAGTAAATCTCAGCATCACTCATTGTTGTGTTGCCCGCATATGATGTTGTGACAATTGAACCGACATGCTCACATTCTGGATCATGATATCTTCTCATCAGAGTATCGGAAGCTTTAGTTGAGTCATGATATTTGCAGCAGCGTAGCAGAAGCATGGAGTGAAAATATCAGAGACATTGATGCACTTATCATGATTTCTTTAGAAATGAATGTGTTGTGTGAGCATGCGGCTATGGATTGACCTCTCCATTCTGATCAGCTGCAAACGTCGGGTGTACCTGCATACAATAGTTAGCAATAAAACACACGAAAGTGTCTTTGATCACTTTCGTTGAATTAAAGTACACGGCCCACGGTTCCCCGTTGATCAGTACAAGTACTGCCTGTGATCAGGTATAATTCCGAAGAATCTCCTTGACAGGGTTTTGCAGCTGCTCTAGCTGTTCTCAGACCGGAACGTCTCAAAGAAGACTACACGGAGTGAGTGAACTAGCGAATTGAGATTCACTGATTGATGAAAAGAGATTTGGAAAACAATCGAGTACTGCTCAATAAAGTGTTTTTGCAATACAACGAGGGTTTTTGAGAAAAATCAATTATCAATCATAAACACCTTTTATATTTGAAATATCAATACACAGTCGATGTGCTAAAGAAAATAATTTTTTTAAGCACAACGACCGATTTTTCAAAGCTATCCGTCAATCCATAACCTGAACCAGGATTGATTCATAATTTTGAATCGCCCGATTGTTTCTGTTCAGTTGTCACATGGTTGATCTATTGGATAGATCTCACATGCCACCTACCAAGAGCTTGTTTGATGTTGGCTCTAGAAGGCTTTCCATCTTCATCGTGAATATGTTTGTATATCACTCAGATGTCACCACTAGGATAATGTGTAGGACTCATAAGATATAATCTCTCTTTCCACACTGTGTGAAACAGAGAGTCTTCATTGACAGTGTCCTAAAGAGATTTGTTTGATGATCTCGTGTCTCTATACTCAATTGTGCACATTTGGTTCCTATGCCGGAGACTAGAGAGAGGGTCTCCTTCTTCAATATCAACAATCTCTAAGAGAAAGTCGATAGATTATGTAGGTTCCCCATGAGAATGAAACAAGTCCCTTTTAAGAGAAACTTGAGTAGTTTGGGAAGTTGTAGTGCAGTGCATCATTGGGTCCATGACGTCTTGTCTTCAATACCGGTGTTACCTTAGTAACAACCAGTAGCATATGTATTGAACCCAGTTTCTGCCCTAAGGTTGAATAATTGGAGGGCTATTTATTTTCACCCTTTTCTCATTCAATTCTTTTTTATTCTTCAACCCCTTCAGTGCTTACTGAGACTTCATAACTAGAACCTTGTTGGGTTTATTCCAGTTCTAGCTCTATCTCAGTTTGCACTCTTCCCATACCTCACTTTTCTCCTTTTCTCATCATACCTAAGGACTCTACACTATCTAGTGGATTGTCCCTGGGTAGATCCCTCCGGCTCTGGCGGGATCATGGGAACGAATACCTGACCTAACCATCCTTATATCACCATACATAAAGTAAATTTGGTCGGTCTATTTGGTATTGTTCTTTCTTCCATGAAACCAATTGATAAATCATTTAGAAATACAATCAAGGTACTTGTGATACGAAATCAAAGCATTTTGTACCTTAATAGTTTTGATCAATTTGAAATGCTCCCCCTCAACATATGCATATGATCTTGAAATTGTTTAGCACATGTAGGCAAGAGTTCTTTGACATAATTTCTTGATCACTATTTCCGTAGAAACAACCATTTTATTTTCTTAGTAAATTCTCCCCCTCAATATGTGCATAGGATATTTGAAATCATTTTATCACATAGAGGAAAGAGTTCTTTTGAAATACATCCACGATACCAAATATTTAGAAACCATTTAACACTCAATCAAGGTACATTATGTTAAAACATAGAAATCTTTGTACCTTGAAGGTTTATATTTGTTATGAAATGCTCCCTCTTAATATATGCCTCGAGATTCGAAAAGAGTTTAGCACATATTAGAGAGCATTATGCACTTTGAGACAAAATGGTCACCTTTTATCATCTTTCATATTTATATCACATTTTCTCCCCCGATCAAAATTTTCAAATCCTTTGAGATTTTGGATCTCAAGTGATTTAAATATGTATGAAACAAAGCTTTGTTGGAGAAAAACGTGTCCGGTTTTATATGATCTGAAGTGGACTACACTGAAGTTCCCTTTTTAGAAAAAAAGGGAAACCACAATACATAACCTATCACTACTACATACATTATAGTTGTTCATAGTACAGACACCACATTCTACACATCAAAAATACAAAACAGAAACTACTTCCAGAAGATGTCTTCATCCAGTTCTTTGAAGCAGCTTGTAGTGACCTTCACGAAGTCTACCACCCACAAAACTTTCAAGGCTGCGATAAATCATTCTAGTCTTTAATCTTCGTCCGATCGCAATAATGAAATCTTCACACATCTTCAAGTCCTGTTCAGACCAGAATCTTGTTTTGTTCCACGGCTTCAGATCATGTTTGATTTTCTTCACTCTCGAGTTCAATTCTTCTTCGACCATCTTGAGAGTTCCATCACTGAACTTGAAAAGCTCGCACAGTCTCATTAGCATACGTGACCCGTATCTTTTGGTAAAGAGGATGGCTCTAGGGGTGTCAATCACTTTATATTCGTGACGAAATTCATGTCCTGAGGCTTCCCATTGCGGTCTTGTTAGGTTGACCCGAGTCTGGTAGCTTTCCATTCCTAGCTGAAAATCCCCAACCCTTTGTCGAATGACCAAGCCTCTGATCCAGAGATTGACAGCAGCAGAGAGAGCTTTCTTCTCACGAACAGGTAGATGGTCAAGGTGTCCTTTGAGGTTCAAAAGATAGAGATCTTCAAAGTCACTTGGCAGCAGGTGTTTGAAGTCGTTTTCTTCTATAACATGATCTTTCAGGTCTGCTCTTCTAAGAACGATCTTCTTCAGATAATCATAGCCATAGATTGGGAAGATCTCTACACTAACAACACTTAGAATTCACAGCTTGGATCGAACAGCTTTGCGACTCTTTTTAGCTCCATGTCTATCAATGTAGAATTTCTTCTTCTTGAACCACCAATGAGAAATGCCGTACGAAGCCTCGATGTCATACACTTGTTCTTTGTTTGTCCAGAATTGATCAGGTACCATTTGCTCAAGACCTTAATCTATGTAGGTAGCAGCTTTCATTTTAGAAATTGATAAAGCTGGTCTTCTTTATGTAGTTTGAGCACATAGATAATCCAGGTCATGGTTGAAGAAGAACTCTGATTGAATAGTCATTTGACCAGGTTCACCACCGAGAGGAAAACGCTTGTTCACATTGAAATGGCTGATCTGCTCACAGACTTGATCACTCAGCATCTTATGACATTCTTCCATCTGGTATTGAAGCTGATTGGCATCTGAGTGAAAGACTTTGACGATTTCAAATGCTGGTCCTTCAAGATCCTTTGGAGTGATGGACGAGATTCCCTTTCCTTTCACAAAACAACTTCATAAAGCTGCCCATATCTCCAGTGATGTGAAGAAGAGAGTCTTCAGCTGGGGCTTCATAGTTGGTAGTGATGGTTGATGCCCAGTTGTTGTCAGAGATCATCGTGTCAGACTCTGGAATGGACCATGAAGGTTCAGGAGTTTGAGGTCTCTCTTCAGTGAGCCAGCTTTGAGTTATGTCTTTTGAATGTGCAACTCTAGAGGTTTTAGCGCATTCACCCGAAACGTATGCATCAAACCAATCCTCTTCCTCAGGTGGCTGAGGGATATGTTTTGTGGATGCATCATCATCATCAGATTCTGACTCTGCCATGACATAAGACTCTTCATGTAGTACCTGGTCTTCCGGGATAGTTGAGAAGGTGGGTGTAAACCTTGAATCAACCGTGGTCCATGCTGCAGACTTCTTCTGAGTACCCGGATGACCGGATGAACTAGATTGATTTGAAGGTTTTGGAGGAGATGTTGGTGGTTGTGGTGAAGGTGTAGTGGTTGTGCCAGAAGATCAACCAGCACCAGAAGTTCTAGCTCCTCCAGTTGGAGGCGAGGGAGGAGGAGGTTTAGGACCTTTACACAATGTCTCCAACACCAAAGTCCTCCTTTTCTTCTTAGCATCCCTTTCACGAATATCCTCCAGAAACTGTAGATGATTATCGTGCTTAATCGATTCTTCAAGTGCTTCATATAGCTTCTTATGAACCATGTCTTGGTGCTCATTAGCATCGTACATCTTATCAGCCAGAACAGCTCTCATATCAGAAATGGGCAAATCCTTGAATCGTTGACGCAGTGGAGCCTGCATTGCCCATTCAACAACATCTTTTACCTCACCTTCAATTGCATCTGCAACACCTTAATCGAAGTTAAGATTCTCTAACTTGTAGACACGTTGCTCGAGGACGTTGACAGATTTAGGCAGTTGCCTCTCAAGAGCTTCAATTCATTTTACTGCTTTGTCGAGCATTTGATTAGATTTTAGAATTTGAGGTGGTGAAGCCGGTGGAGCGTCCGTGTCATTGATTGTAACCTCTGGTTTGAGTGATAGATCTTTGGCCGGTTCTGGTGGTGGAAGTGCGGTTGTTAGAGCAGGTTTGGGTGATGGAAGTGCGGTTGCATGTGTAGGTGCTGACATCAGAGGAATGGTTGATGTGTCTTGTTGGATGTCGACTGTATACATGGACTCAGCTTCCTCTTTCTCATCATTAAGCTTATAAGACTCAGTATCTGAGGGTTTGTCATTTAAGAACTGATCACCAAATGAGAAGTCAGCATCAAGGTTCTTCAATGAGGATAGAGAACCCGTAGACATGTTTGTTTCTTCCATGTGCCTGTGTTCATCAGATCTTGACTCAAGGATCTCCTGTGAGTCTTTCAGCACTTCGTTTTCATCATTTTTATCTGATTGGGTATTACTTGATGCAAGTGTCTCTTCCTGTGTTTAAGATACCTCCTTTTCCATTCCAGTTTGTTCTTGAGCAGAAGATGACTCAATGCTTCTTTTCTTCAGCTCAAATTGGTTGGTAGTTCTTGACGGTGAAGAAGAGATGGTCAGAAGCATGTGAGCGGCTTGTTCAGCTTCTACACCAACAATCCCTTTCCCTTTGTCTTGTGAGATTGAAGTTGTTTGACGTGGCATTGGCTCAGGTTCTCTTATCACATCACCTCCAACTGGTGGTCTCATGTTCAGGCTTTCCAGGCTTTGTTTAATCCCTTGTTGCAAAGCAGCATCGTCTTCATCAATCAATAGTCTGTCACCCTTTGGAGCCTCGGTTCCTTCAACATTCTCCTTTTCAACATCATTCTTTCTCTTTTTCTGCTTCTGTAATGAAGTGTCAGTAGATTGAGATCTATCACGTCTCTTCTTGGGAAGGGCAGCATATGAGGTCTTTGTGCTAGAAGTAGTCTTTGTAGATTTGGGTTGTGAGGGATTGGGAGAGTCATCAACATTGGATCTGGATGCCCTTTTCTTGTATAATTTGAAGTGGTCAGTCTTCTTAATATCGTCTGTGAGAAGAACATCAAGAATTGGCAATCCAAAGATCTCTTTATTGACACCTCTGGCAACATATTTGAGGTTACCAAGTACAAATTCATCCCTAGCATTATGGAGGACTGATTCACTCCTAGGATTAAAGTTATGAGTCTGTTGCAAGAACTGGATGACAAGCTTCGAGAATCTTATGCAAGGAATCACAAGTTTGTGTACTTTCTTTCTTCCTTGAGCTTGATTCTGAACATTTTTTCTATCAGTGATGAAAGTGTGCATCGACAACGAGAATTCTTCCTAAATACGTTCCGAGACATCAATGTTCACCTCTTTGATGAGACCCCATAAGATCTGCAGAATAGGTATCCTTACTTTATCAAACCCTGAGGTTTTGCCAGATAAGCATAAGTTAAGAATAGTAGTAATGGCTCTCCAGGGTTGATACATATGTCCGGTGATGATATCTGAAGCCCTTGTAACGTTGACTTGATAACCCAAATCATTAAGAAAGTCCATTAGTTCTTCCACACTAGGTGGAGGGACAGATTGTTTTATAGGGTCACATGGTGTGATTCCTAGGGCCTTACTGAGAATGTCGGATGTGATTACAAATTCCTTATCGTCAAGCTTGCAAGAATAATTAGCTGTGATTTTGTCCCATGTAATGGTGTTCCAAAATTGTTGTAGGTAAATGGAAGGGATTGTGCATTGCTTGGTCAAGGCACTAAAGAAATTAGTGTTTTTAAGAATATCAATTGCCACTTTGAAGATTGGATTTTGTTGCAATCTTTCCATGTCCACATAGCAGTTGCTTCTTCCTATCTCTACCCATTTATCTTCTGGAAAAATTTTGTTGTCTGTAAGAACTGTGGGTGGAGCTGAAGTAGCAAGGTTCTCAGATGAGGTTGTGTTTGCCATTTAGAATCTAAAGACACACACATACAACAACAGTGTTTGAGAGCATGTTAGATTAGACATGGTTAGCCAAACAACTTTAATGCAACCTCATGACAAAAACGCAACGAGTAGCATACATGACAGATTACCAATAAACATATTGAAATGCTTAGGAAATAGATTAAGTAGCTTTAGTAATTTTCAAAGTAACAAATCATTTTGACAAAGTTTTCAAGAGACAAGTTGTTTTGAGTCAAAAATTGTTAAAAACAAAGTTGCTATAATAGGATTTCATGAGACAAGTTGCAATTATGGAAGTGTTATAACAAGTTGCTAAAACAAGTTGTCAAATCAAGTCGCTACAAGAGAAACCAGATACAAATTGCTTAAACCAAAAATGTTATAGCAAGTCGCTATGAGTAATTTGTCAAGACAAATCGCTACAAGTAAACCTGAACCAAGTCGCTAGCATGAATTTATTATAGCAAGTCGCTTTAAACAATTTGACAAAACAAGTCGCCACAAGAAACAATAGTGACAAGTCGCCATTGTGAAAATGATATAGCAAGTCGCTAACTTGTCAAAACAAGTCGCTATAAGAAAAAATACTTAACAAGTCGCCTTTATGAAAAGGTTTAAGCAATTCGCTAACTTGTCAAGACAAGTCGCTATCAAAAATTACAAGGCTAAGTCGCTACTATTCGTATCACCCAGTTACAAAGCAAGTTGCTAGCAAGAATGTATTAAGATTTCACAACTCGCCATGAGGAATATGTGAACCAACTCGCTACCAAGAACACTTTGCTATCAGGTAAGTCGCTACCAAGAACATGACTTGACATACACATAAAACAACAATCCAATCAACAGATATAACCATGACAACGACACAACCAAATCGCTTCAATGAACCAATACAAATAAATCACAAGCACAAACATAATCAGAACATCACAACGCAACAAACTCATACAAAAATTACAACTATACGCGCAAGGACAACCTTTTAAACATACACTTGCACCATCAAATCTATCCTAGTGAACCCAAACTACAACCAATTTAATATCAAGAATTCCCAATAAACATATCCATTAACAAACCTAAGCGAGGGATCAATTGTCGAAGATAAAAAACTCGGTGGAATCTGTCAAAGTGAGATGCGTTAGGGGAGGTATGAGATATACACGATTTGAAACAAAAAGTTGAGATTAACTTACCACAAACAAGTCGCTAGAAAAAAGTAGTCACTAGAGAAAGAAAGCTTTTGAGTTTTTGAAAATTTGTAACTTGTGACAAGTCGCTAGGAGTTAAGTATGGTTTTCAAGTTTAACAAGTTCACACTTTTAGTCCCTATATTTGAGCTACTTGAGACAACTCACTAGCAAGAATTAAGAGACAAGTCGCTACCCTTTTTAATAGGACCAAATCGCTACCCAAGATCTAAGCAAGTCGCTACAGTTAGGAACCATTCCAAATTATAAACAAATGACATATTTGGTCCATGATATTATGATAAATGGAGACAAGTCGCTACCTATCTTAGTATCACACATAAATTTGTACTATTGACACTTTCAGTCCTTGTACTTATCAGATTGCATGCAGATACGGTGGATAAGAAGCATTCATGTAGAATAATATGACAAGTACCAAATATGACATAACATGGATAACATGTAGCAGCAAACAAGTAGGTACATCTCATATATCAGATAATGATGCAGAGATATATTGAAAGATTCTCCCCCTCAATCAATGTCACCAATTTAGAGTGAACATTGATTGAATTTCAACCTCCCGTAAAAAATAGAATATATCTTTTGTTCGAACTTCATATATGGACCCGTATCATTATTGAATGACATTTCTAGAACCGTAGATGTTATTGAAAACAAGGCATACATCTTTTATCAGATTGTGGGTAAATATTAAAATAATAAAAAATTGATTTAAATAAAAATGAAAAATTGATTTGAAAAAAAAAATTAATTTATTATTATTTTTTTTTAAATACAAGTGAAAGTAAATTAGTACACGGATTCATGAGAACGAGTCCTGGTTCAAGTCGAACAGGAGTCAAAGTACGAGGTTCGTCAATTCTGACAAGCTACAATTCCTGAGTAAGCAATCTTCATTTCTGATGGAAACCAGGTCATGATGTTCATGATTGAATTGAGCATTGTACCTGAAAAAGACTGAGGACATTTTACACTAATAGCACATGTAGTATTGTAAATGGATGAGTTAGTGACATGAGTATCCTTAATATTGGATGTAGCACAGTTTGGTCTAGGAGTGTCATTAATAGAAGTCCCTTTAGGTTCAATATTCTTGAAGATTTTTCTTGTGGGCATCCACTTAAGGCAAGATCTAGGTGTGTAAGTCCGTTTGGATCCTGAAAACTTAAATAGTCTGCCAGTAGGAATCCATTTGAAACAACTACTAGTAGATTTGGATGTAGCCACTTCCCTGTTTTGAACATTGGTCCTTTTGTAATTAGTTTGTTTGTTAGGGGGTTGAACAGCCATTTGATGCTTCTTATATGAACTAGATGAACTCCTAATATTCCTGATCTTAGGGCTTCAAACATTAAGTTAGGGATTGTTATTCATCATATCGGAATGAATTAGTTAAGTGACTGGTTTTGTCAAAACTGTATTCGCATCAACTTGGGAGGCAAGCTTAGATTTCGATGGTTTAAATCTTTCTGTTCTAAAAGCATTGGGCTGCCTAACTACAGTACGTTCTGAGTTTTTCAGTACAATTGGCTTTCCCAAGGTTGATGGTTTTGCAAACTTAGTGTTCACCCTATTTCCAATAGATTTCCTAAGCTCATTTTTTAAGGCAACAATAGTGAAGCTCTTATCTTGAATTTGGGCTTTGAGGGCATCAATGTCTGCCAAAAAGGAGTTAGTTTGATCTATCAATTTGGAATTGTTCTCTAATGAGTTCTTTCTCAAGGACTCATTTTCCCTTAATAGGTTGGACACACATAGAGCCAATTCATCATTCCTAGATTTAAGCGTACCACTCACCTCATGGTTAGGATTGTTCATCCCTATATTACATTTCTTATGCAGATCTGAGAGTTGTAATTTCAGATTGCATATGGTTGAATCTTTGTCCTGAATATGGGTTTTTAAGTGGTTAATTTCAAAAAATTCTCGAAATTCTGGGAATTCAGGATTTATGCAAGGTTTTGTAGCAAGAAAACTTTCTTCTCTTTGTTGTATTGCAATTTCCAAGGAAATACAATGTTTTTCATCATAAACCCCTTTTTCAACCATGTCATTTGTTTTAAAGATTTTAGATTCAGGCTCAACCAAGAAACATTTATCAATATCATGTTCAGAGTTAGAATCATATTGATCAGGTACATTAGCAAATGCATTATGTTGATCAGTTAAGGGTACCTCATCACATGACACCTGTTCATTTGTTGGTGTGACATCTGCATTCAAATCGAGCATAACAGGAGTTACAGAAATGCAGACTGTTTCTAGCATATCTGACTCTGAGCCTCTGTATTCAATACAACCTGTTTCATCATCCTTTGTAGTATCTGATATTCTGCATTCAGCATCATCCGTCCGTTCAACTGATCCATTACCCGACATATCACAACTTTCACTTAATTTATCTTGACACCTATTCAAAGCATTCAAATTATCATTCTCTTGAGCAGCTTCCTTAATGTACTTTTCCACATTATCCATAAGTTGGATAAATGTGTTGATGAACTCATGAATTTCCATTCCAGTATGTTTCTTGAAGGAAATTCCAGTAACGTGTTGATCAAAGTCTGCGGAATATTCCCCATTGATAAATGGCTGAAATTGGTTGTAGATTACTTGAAGTGCAGCATTAGAATGATCCATTAATACCTTCTTTTTGGTAATTTGAAGCTTCAGTTGTTCTAAGTTTAGCAACACGGTTCTTGTCAATGTGGGTAAGTCCTGACGGAAGAGAGCACTGAATGTTCGATCCCCAGTTGTGGATAACAGTTGTATGAGGTGCAGATGAAGTAGTTGATACGGCTCAATGTTGCATTCCATTTGCTTTGCATCATTTATCATTAACAGGTGTGATTCTTTGATATCTGACTCAGAATGTGAAGTGTTTTGATCATAATCTGCTGAGTCAATCACGGTTAAACATTCTGAGTAGCAAACATTTTCTTTGTTCTGTGAGGTATCATAGATTTCAAGCACTTTGGAGATTAAAGGGTCAGTGATGTAAGACATTGTGTTGATGGATATTAGGCACATGTAACTTGCATCAATTCACCAAATTGCTAAATACCTTGAAGACAAGTCGCTACTTACCCAAGTCGCTAGGTACTCAAGTTGCTATAAACCTTAGGAACAAGTCGCTAAGACACCAAGTCGCTAAGTAGCAACTCGCTAAAGACTCAAGTCGTTGTGAATCAAGTCGCTAAACACAAGTCGCTAACACAACAAATCGCTAAGCTGACAAGTCGCTAAAGAACAACTCGCTGAGAGATCAAGTCGCTAAAGGGTAACTCGCTAGTAACAACAAAGAAAAGTCGCTAGAAATAATAAAGACAAGTCGCTACGTAAACCAAGTCGCTAGCCGAAGTGGTGTCTCCACTACTTTGTACTGTTTGCCGTCTTGTCTCAATAGACAAGTCGCTAGGGCTCAAATCGCTACCACTTCAACTACAAGTCGCTACCAAATAACGAAGCAAGTCGCTACGAAGAAACTTTATCCGAGAACCAAGTCCCTAGGAAGAAAAACTTAAACACAACCCTTTTCAATCCAAAACAAGCTCAACCACAGTGATTCAAGCTTTCCAAATCAAAACCCAAGCACTTACAATGATTCTAAACACAAAAGTACACTTAAAATTCAAACTTTAACACAAGAAATGATCCAAATGATGCAAAAACCACTAAACTTTTTCAAACTCAAAAACCATATAAAACCACTAGAAATCCAAGAATATGTAAGAGAGATGATCAAACTATGGCTCTGATACCATTTGTAACATATTGGATTTCACAAACACACAAACAATCATAAATATGGTGTATGAATATATGGTTTAGAGAGAGAAAGTGAGATATTCTAGTAAGAGAAACTCATGGAAGGTTAGATTCCAAATGAACATCCAACCCTCTCCCTTGTGGGGAGAGGGCTATTTATACAAAGAAGCACGCCCTCCTTCTGGCTGTGAATTAGGCATACAATGGGTAAAGACCCGTCCTTCCTCCACGGTGTTGCACTAGACTAAACTATGTTAATAACTAACTAACAAATAACGTAATAAAAGATATGTCTACGAGCTAACTTAAGCTAGATAATATTTGGGGTGACTGATGCTTTACAATAGAATTTCCAATTCCTAACATCTTCAATACAGGTTACTTTTGCAAGGACTATGGCGTAATCCTAGAGAGGAGTTGCGGCGTAGTTGATGGAGGCGCAAAACATTTCATGACCTAGATGATTACGGCATAACCTTAGTTGGGAGTTACGCCGTAATTGATGTAAAGTTGGTCTTCTGAGTCAACGCACTAGCTACGGCGTAATGTGAGAGAGAGAGTTACGTCGTAGCTTCTTCACAGTTGCATACTATCATAAATCTTTAAGAAAAATCTCCAAATCCGCGTCTCATAAGCTCCAATACTCGTAATTTACCTGAAAGGGAAATATAAAGGAATACAAACGTAAATCCATATAAATGATATAAAATACGAACATTATCGGGGGAAATTGACACTTAAAATTCAGGATTATTTGATGTTATCAAATATCCCCCCCACTTGAACTCTACTTGCCCTCAAGTAGACCTTATTATAAAAATTTCTAAAAAGATATCCCCCATTACCTGGAAGATATAAGTTTAAAAATCCCTTATGCTAGAATAAATCAAAGTTGAACACCTCACGAAATGGGAAAAAACACTCAAATTCTCTCAACTAGTCTAAGTGTCAATTTCGAGGTGATCACTCAAAGTACATACATAGCATGTGTTAGGATTTAGTAAATCCGTTAGTTAAAGTGTCGGTCACCTCAAGTATATGTATTCGTTAGAAAGCTCTTAGTCGTAGTCAAGTTATGGTAATAAGTAGTTTGTTTAGTAACACCGTGGAGGACGGACGGGTCTTTACCCACTGTATGCCTGATCCATAGCCCGTAGGTGGTGTTTATGTAATATACTATAAATACCCTCTACCTCCCAAGGTAGAGGGTTGGAGCTCATAATAATACTTTTACTTTCTCTCACTAAGTTCCCTAAACCTCTAAACTTTCTTTCTCTAAAACCTCAAGTTATACGCCCCACTTGTGATCATGATTTGATGTGTTTGTGAAATCAAATACGTTACAAATGGTATCAAGAGCCATGGTTTGATCATCTCTCTTGCATGTTTTTGGGGTTGAAAACGTTTAGTGGTATTTGCATCATTTGGATCATTTGTTGTGTTAAAGTTTGAATTTTGTTTGTACTTTTGTGTTTAGAATCATTGTAAGTGCTTGGGTTTTGATTTGGAAAGCTTGAATCACTGTGGTTGGGTTAGTTTTGGATTGAAAAGTGTTGTGTTTGAACTTTTCTTGTTAGCGACTTGAGTCTCGGATGTGTTTTCTTGGTAGCGACTTGTTTCGATATTTTTCAGCGACTTGTAGTTGAAGTGGTAGCGACTTGAGCACTAGCGACTTGTCTATTGAGACAAAGCGAAAAATAGTACAAAGTAGTGGTTGTACCATTACGGCTAGCGACTTGACAACTTAGTGACTTGTATTTACAATTTTCAGTGACTTGACTTTGTTGTGGGTAGCGAGTTGTTCTTTAGCGACTTGCCCTCTTAGCGAGTTGTTCCTTAGCGACTTGCCCACTTAGCGAGTTGTTCTTTAGCGACTTGTCTACTTAGCGAGTTGGTACTATTAGCGAGTTGTTCTTTAGCGACTTGTCTACTTAGCGAGTTGGTACTATGATAAGGTTTTAAAAGGTACCTTTTTGAGGGGTCATTTAAGCCCTTATTTGATCACTTTTGTATCCGTTATTACTTAATATCGTTCCTTTTCACTTTTTAGGTCTCTTGAAGGCAAAATGCTGGAATGGCACTTATTTGGACGAAAAGGCGCGAATATACGAAGAAAATGGCCAAAGTCAGAATCAAGACACTCAAAGCTGCTAAAAATATAAGGTGACGGCGTCAGGTGTTAATTGCGACGCCGTCGGAGGATTTTTGTGACGGGACAGAAGCCAAAACTCCTATTTTCAAGTGACGACATCAAGTTATAAAAGAGTAGGCCGTCGCAAGTCAGACGGCCTAGATGTAATCTAGACGGCTTCAGAAGCTGAAGAGGACGGCGTCACAAGCATAAGGTGACGCCGTCGCAAGTCTAACATGGCCAAGACGAAACCCTAATGACGGCGACACCACGGCATCACAAAACATAAGGTGACGCCGTCGCATATGTAATATTATATATAGAATCCGAATTTCTCAGTATTGAGTGTGTAGTCTTTTGGAGTAAAAACCTAAACCGAACCAAGGCTGTCTTGTACAGTATTTTAGGGTTCCAAACCCTATCTTACACCAAGATAAGTGTTTTACTTCATTAATACAATTATGTATTTGATTATTTGTGTGTATGCTTGCATGTTCTCCATGTCCGGCTAATTTATTTATGTGTTTGCTTAGGGAATATGAAACTTAATTATTGAATATTGATTGGTTGTCTCTTATCTTAGTTGATTAATGATCTAGTAATGCGATAGGTCATTCGTTGTGTACTTAATGCTTGATTAAATCTTTGTGAACCTTAGAATATGACTCCTTGAGTAGTTGTAAGCTAAACCATCCAAAGAGTGCCTTAGAGTAAGAGTTTATTATCCCTAGTGGGTTTTGTAGACGAGACCCTTTGGTAAGTTCAAAGAGTTAGGGAGAAACGCATACCCTACAACCTTAGACACACAACGCAACTAGGAATAAGGACGTGACAATTCAACCACCAATAGGAGATAATTAAAGAGTAGTAAAACCTAAGTAAACACATCTTTAAACTATCATACGAGCACACAATAATTAGACATAGACTACATACACCTTAGATTAGATAATTAGATAAGTAGAGTAATCGGTAGCAATACCAACCCCCCAAATTCAAACCCCGAGATTCGTACCTTTCCATTTCATAAAAATATAAAAAAATACAAAAACAATCTTCCTCAACCCCAACCTTAGCGTAGTAACTTCTCACTAGCATTCCTATTTCCCTAGAGAACGATATCAATACCCGTGGCTTACCCTAATACTACACTACAACGATTAGGTTCACTGCCTAGGGTGTTGAAAAACTTGCTCGACGAAAAGGAAGTTCCTTTGACCCCGAACGACACGTATAGCGTTATCAAGTTTTTGGCGCCGCTGCCGGGGAATAGAATAGCTAGTTAGTAGTCCACCTCGTTTAGGTTTCTTTACTTGATTCCTATCAAGTAAACTTTTTTTCTCATTTTTAGCTTTCTCTTAGTCTATCCCCCTTCTTCGTGACCTTTGTTCGTAATCCCATCACTTTTCATCATGGAAGGTGATAACCACCCACCATTCATCAACCCACCACCAATTGACCCGCCAAGAGCCCGTACTCTTGGTGAATACTCGAGACCAAGCCACTTAGGCTATAGGAACACCATTGAGCTTCCCGACCAAGCCCAAACTACGACCCTGCGATCCGACACCATCCGGTTGGTCCAAAACCGATGTGTATTCCATGGACTTCGTTCCGAAGATCCAAATCAGCATCTGAGGGATTTCCTCAAAATTGTCGATTCCATCGACCTTGATGCTACTACCCGGGAGACCACGGGCCTGCGTCTCTTCCAATTCTCTCTACGGGACCAAGCTAGTAATTGGCTTGAGCGACTTCCCGCCGGCTCCATCTCAAGTTGGGATGATCTTACCTCTTGCTTCCTTGCTCAATTTTTCCCACCGGGGAGAACCACTAAGCTTAGGAATGACATCTTGATGTTCCAACAACGTCAATGTGAATCTCTCTACGAAGCATGGACTCGATTCAAGGACTTACTTCATAAAGTCCATCATCACGGCATTGATCTTTGGCTCCAAGTCCAACTTTTCTATGATCATGTCAACTTCCCCACTAAGCGATCCATTGACCAAGCGGCCGGTGGAAAACTTAGTGATCTCACCGCGGAAGAATCATGGGGTATAATAGAGGACCTTGCCCTCTATGACAACGAAAGTTGGTGTCACACCCCCAAATTACCTGTTTTGCAGCGGAATGGAATTCCTGGGGATAGACTGTCATAGCATCACAATCACAGTTATATTGAACGACCTAAAGTGTCGTTTGGAAAATACATCGCTTGATTTAATAAAAACATTCAGAGTTACAAAGATAGGTCCTAAATGAAAGTTACTATGTGCGGAAAAATGAGTTTGATACAATTCAAACAATGTTTAAAGTGCATAAATTCCATATGTGACGCGTCGTCACCGCGACTCTATGATATGTCCACATGCATGCATGAAGTGAATGCCTTAGTTACCTGAAAATACATTGCTAAAAGTGTCAACACAAAGGTTGAGTGAGTTCATAGAGTTGTTGAAAATGTTTAATACGACTACCACAAGTATAAATTATGTATGACAATGTCGTCACAAAAATGATACAATTGCTATAAGTCCATGACACCGAAACTAGACTGATCATGATGTTCGCCCCAACAGAGTGTTTGCCAAACAACTCAAATAATGTTATTAAATGAAATGCATCCGTTTAACCAGTTGGAATCCACCAACCCGGATGGAGGAGTCACCCTCGATAGATCTATCCACTCACCCTCGCTTCTATGAAATTAACGGCTCATGTTATATAATGGGGACATTCAATTGGCATGAGGTAACTTAAGCAATGTAAATGAATTTGATATACTTGGTAACGTAATAAAAATGATGTGCAATGTATTCTCCCCCGTAGGTTTGAAATAAGTAAAAACTTGAATAAATCGGGGCTATGAAAACTCACCTGTTGCAATGATTATGATGATATAATGGCAATACTGAAATGAGGCGCAACCTCTGACCGTGACCTATTATGAATGATATGTTCTAATGTAAATCATGAAACAATGTCGTGCATGCAGATCCATATGTAATCTATACCACTTGTATGCTTTTGAAAATAGAATTTATCGTCGAAATATATGTTTATGACATCTCGTCATATTATAAAATACTTTACAAGTATTTACGTTGAAATGGTATCCTACGATAGTCATTTAATGATTTATTATGAAATTATAACTCTTCGTCGTAAAATAATGTCATTTGACAATTTCATGAAAGTGACTAAACGGCCTTGAAAAGCTAGTCGTAAAATGGTGCACATCGAGCGTTAGGAAACAAACTCAACGGTTTTGGGAACCTTGTATCGTTATCTCAAAGTTTTAGCATTTAAGTTTTCATCCTAGAGGTCTCGATCACAAAGAAAAATATAGGTTAAGTATGGTACTTGTGTCCAAAATATTGTTTAAGGGTGGTTTTCGGCAAAGTTTAAGTGACCGTAATTTATTTGTTACAACTCCGCTCGACGAACGGTTGGACATTTTGGAAAATATGCTAGGCGAACTTACTTCTACTAGAAGACATCATTTTATAAGAGAAAGTACTCCAAATTAGTTCTCCAACTTTTGTTCTCCAAAATATTTGTTCTCCAAAATATTTGTTCTCCAAATTAATTCTCCAAAATATTTGTTCTCCAAGATATTTGTTCTCCAAATTTTGTTCTCCAAGATATTTGTTCTCCAAATTTTGTTCTTAGCTTCGTATCAAAGTAAAATTATATATTTTTGATAAAATAGACACATTTCATAACGCTTAAGCCTCATTTTTGACTCGTAAAAAGTGGAAGTAACATGCTGAAATTTTATGAAATAATAGTTTCGTCGCTTAACTTGAAAAATTCATAACTTCTTCGTTATAGCTCCGTTTTAATCCGTTCAAGCGGCCACGTTTTCGTTTTGAAGTGAATTTTCTAAATAACTAGCCCAAAATATTTTACAAACTGTCGGATTTTCCAGATTTCATAAATAAGGACAGACCCTTTAACAAACTTGTCGAAATGAGTTTTATCGCGCAAAACCTATTCTAACCAATTCAAAACAACTCCGAAGCTATTCAAATCCTACCATACACCTTCTTAGGGTGTCATGGGTTCCTAGACATCACCAAAAGTGATATGTTTCAAGGGATAATTTATAGGATGATTATAATTGATAATAGGTAATAAAAACACTAAAAGTGGTATAAACTCATATGTAACATGCATGATTCTTGCAAAAATGATGAAATAACATAAAGATGAATATGAAAGAATTATGATGATCATGAGATGCTTACTTGAATGATGTTGTGGATGAAAATGATGAAAACCTTAATTAATCTACAGGTTTTTATTTCAAAACCTTGAAATAGATTACTAGTAAGACATGATAATCACTTGGATCATGAAAAATATTATGTTTCTCTTGGGTCTTGATCATGGCCGGTCATGGAGGATGGAGAGGAAGAGAGATTTTTTTATTTTCACCTTTTGAAAGTGTTTACTATGTGTTTTGCTAGATATTTCATGTATTAAAAGGCCTAGTCATGGATAAGAATACTTTTATAACAAATCAAGATATTTAACAAGATATGGTGAGTCATGGGGAGGGTTGGCCGACCATGGGTATTTGGGGGGGGGGGGGGTTGATGTATAAATGTATGTAATGTTATGAAATTTGTAGGTATAAATAGGTATTTAGTGTAGCGTTAACTAAAAATAGATTTTAATGGAACAAAATAAAATGTATTGAAGTAATAACAATTATAAAAATACATTTCTTACAAAAATTGAGTGAAATAATAATTATCGAGTTGAATTTACGAAAACCGTCGTAAATATTTATTCATAACAATTTATATACAAAATAAATTGAAAACATCGGGTAAAATAATAATATAATTTTTATACTCTTAAAATGAGTATAAAAATATATTAGGAATATTTTTGGAAGTGTTGGATCAATATTCAAAATAAATGTTTACGCGATAGCGTTTATTTAATAGGAAAATAAACGTTTAATGAAAAATGCAAATCCATGCATGAACCGATATGAAATGATGTTATTAATATTGTGTAGACTAAATCTAGTCTATATGAAATGTCCTTGATGATATTACATGAATACGCAGCTTAACCCTCCAGGTTACGCGTATTTAATACTCGTAAACCTAGTTTACGTAAAATGATGAATAGTGACTCATAAATCGTGATTTTCTCCGGGAATGAATAGTGTTTCGTGAATAGTAAAATTTTGAAATACGTTCTCAGAATATTACTTCGACTCCGAAAATGGTGAATAGTAAAATTTTGAATAGTAACCGATGAATAGTAAATTCCCGAGATGAATAGTGAAATTTTCAAAGTTTGTAAAATGACCTGAAATTACGAGTTGTCACATTCGCCCAACCAAAAAGGAATTCAGTCCATGTTAGGTTCTACGGTGTTATCGGTGAAAGGTGAGGATATTTGAGTCGCATTGGGTCGTCCAATGTTTTTCTGAATCGTACCACGCCCTTCCAAGACGGGACTTTGAACATAAATTTGTTGCCAACTTGAAATTCTAATGGTTTGCGACTTATGGAACATACTTCCAATATTTTGCATCGTATAACGACGTAGCTTATCTAGCCATTTGTTGTTATTTGTAACTGATTTTTTATTTGTACGATTTCCTTGTTGTTTCATGAATGATTTATGGGCTAGTGAGTTGGACTTTCCTGATCTTGTTCCGAGAATAAGTGATTGACACCTAATTCAGAGAGTGCCTCAAATGGTGTCGTTAATATGTTCATGTATTTACTATTGTTGTAAAGCAACTGGTTCGATGAAGTATGACTTGCCTAATCATTTCTATAAAGTCACACATGCTTGAGCATATTATCTAATGTTTGAATTGTCCTTTCACTTTGACCATCGGTTTGTGGATGATATGTTGTGCTCATCTCTAATTTGGTTCCAAATGAATCTTGTAATGATTTCCAGAAGTTTGAAGTGAATCGACTATCTCTGTCGGAAATGATAGAAATTGGTGCTCCATGCCTCGAGACTATTTCCTTGACATAAAGTCTAGTGAGTTTTTCCATGGAATAAGTCTCTCTAATTGGTATGAAATGGGCTGATTTGGTAAGACGATCAACGATTACCCATATAGCGTCGTAACCTCCCGATGTCTTAGGAAGTTTCGTGACAAAGTCCATCATAATGCGTTCCCATTTCCATTGGGGAATTTCTGGTTGTTGGAGTAATCCTGAAGGTTTTTGATATTCGACTTTTACCTTAGAGCAAGTAAGGCATCTGTTAACGTACGTGGCAATTTCCGCTTTCATGTTCGGCCACCAATAAAGTTTCTTGAGATCCTGATACATCTTATCAGAACCTGGGTGAATAGAATACTTTGACTTATGCGACTCATGCATAATCAATTCTCGTATCCCACCATAAAATGGTACCCACATTCTATCCTTGAAGCATAATACTCCATCTGCTCTCTTTACAAAGCCATTTGCATTTTCGGGCATACCATAAAGCTTTTCACTTGGTCGGTTTTCCTCCTTGAGTGCCTCGATTTGTGCCTCGAGTATTTTTGATGGTAAAGGTGAACTGATTGTCATTCCTAATGATCGGACTCTTAAAGGTTTGGGTCTTTCTTTCCGGCTAAGAGCATCAGCCACAACATTGGCTTTTCCCGGGTGATACTTGATTTCACAATCATAATCGCTGAGTAATTCCAACCAACGACGTTGCCTCATGTTAAGTTCCTTCTGCTCAAGAACATATTGTAAACTCTTGTGGTCCGTAAACACTGTGCATTTTGTACCGTAAAGGTAGTGTCTCCAAATCTTGAGTGCAAAAACTACGGCTCCCAACTCAAGATCATGAGTGGTGTAATTCTTCTCAAGAACCTTAAGTTGTCGAGAAGCATAAGTTATCACCTTCTCGTTTTGCACTAATGCAGCTCCAAGCCCTTTATTTGAAGCATCGCAGTATACAACGAAGTTCTCAATTCCTTCGGGTAGTGCCAAAATTGGCGCACTGCAAAGCTTTTGCTTCAACAACTGAAAAGCAGCTTCTTGTTTCTTTCCCCATTCGTACTTCTTGTTTTTCTGTGTCAACTTGGTCAAAGCTTTAGCTATCTTTGAAAAACCTTTGATGAATCTTCGGTAATACCCGGCGAGTCCTAGAAATTGTCGGATTTCTGTGGGATTTGTTGGAGTAGCCCAATCTTTTACGGCTTCAATCTTTGCAGGATCAACTTGTAGACCTTGACTATCAATGACATGACCAAGAAATTGTACTTTACGGTTCCAAAAATCACACTTCGAAAATTTGGCATACAACTTCTCATTCTTGAGTAGTCCTAAAATCGTTCTTAAATGCCCTTCGTGCTCTTCTTTGCTCTTTGAGTAAATCAATATGTCGTCGGTGAATACTATAACAAACTTGTCCAAATACGGTTTGCATACCCTATTCATGAGATCCATGAATACTGCAGGTGCATTAGTTAATCCGAATGGCATTACTTGAAACTCATAATGTCCATAACGTGTTCTAAATGCCATTTTCGGGATATCCTCCTCCCGAACTCTAAGTTGATGGTAACCTGACCTTAGGTCAATCTTTGAGTAGAATACTAGAGCCTTGCACTGATCGAACAAGTCGTCGATTCTGGGGAGTGGGTAACGATTATTCACCGTTAACTTGTTCAGCTCTCCATAATCTATACACATTCTGAAGGATCCATCTTTATTCTTCACAAACAAGACCGGTGCTCCCCAAGGCGAGGAACTTGACCTAATGAATCCTTTGTCTAAAAGTTCTTGCAACTGATTAGACAACTCTTGCATTTCTGATGGTGCTAGACGGTAAGGCGCTCGTGCAACTGGTGCAGCTCCGGGCACTAAGTCAATATGAAATTCTACTTGACGTGCCGGTGGAAGTCTTGGCAAGTCTTCGGGAAAGACTTCAGGAAATTCTCGAACAATTGGTACATCCTCAAGTCGTTTCCCTTCCGACCTCTTCTCGGTTATATGTGCTAAGAAAGCATAACAACCTTTCTTTATGTACTTCTCCGTCTTGATGCATGATATAATACTGAGTCTAGTTCCACTTCGTTCCCCATGAATGATCAAAGTTTCGCCGTTGTAAGGAAGATGAACAACTTTTTCATCACAAATGATTCTTGCACGATGTTTGGATAACCAATCCATGCCGATGATGACGTCGAAACTACTAAGTTCTACGGGCATAAGGTCTATATTGAAGGGATGATTTAGAAAATTGAGTGTACAACCACGGACAATGGTGTCGGTGCTAATTAAGTTACCATTAGCTAATTCAATGTTGTATGATGTGTCTAATGTGGTTGGTTTTCAAGATTTGTTCCGATATTGAGTGCTTCTAAAATAGTTCATCACCTAGATTGTTATCATGCTAGCAAGAAAATAGATATCAGCTCGTAATATGTCGAAGAATGTTTGTTCTAATTTCACTTGTAGGTGGAGAGTCATTGATTGTCCGATATGTTCAAACCTGTTGCACCTCTTGATATAGAAGTAGGTTATCCGTAATTTCTAGAGAACACAATGCCTTAGGGGAAGTTTATATCGATAACCTTAACTTAAAAAAAAATTCTTTTAAGGGAAACTCATTGTAGGGAAGTTCACATATTTTTGAGGCCATGTTTAATGAAATGTTCTGTAGTCTTGGTTAGAAGACTTGGTTTATCTCTATAGTGTCGCTTCGTGGGTATTCGCTTCGTATTAAATCTTGTAACTCGGTCTTGCTAGTACTTTTGAAATGATATAATTTGGCTTCTAGTCCAAAATAGTGGTTCGGAATGTCTCATGATGCCTTAAGCTTTATGTTGAGTTTCGAATCATTTTAATATATACTTCTAGTCCTTGTTGGTAGTTCTGAAATCCTTTCACTGTTTTCTTGTATCAAGGAATCCTCCTCATAGACGATATAGAAAGTCTTTCCTAAAAGGTAACTCATCAAATTCTAACTTATCGGTTGAGTGAGGGATGAATGGCGTGAGCATCGATAGAGTGTTATTAAAAAGATATGTTTATGAGCAATTTATATGATTACAAAGCTTTGCTTTTGAATGAAGACTGTCTTAGGAAATTTGAAATGATACTTGTTTCTTTCATGACATAATTCTTCCTGAATTATACATAGGTGATCAGGCCATGTATAATCGAGGACAAATGATGTGATGCTTGGTTTTGTTGAAATGGTATTATGTTCCTCCGAAGTTTTAAATAGTATTCAACGTTTTGTTTTGTAAGGTAATGGCTCAATAATTTTTCAGAGTAACATGAAAATCGTTTCGCATGATGGTATTAAATAGTTGATAAAATGAATGAAACCAATTAATAGGGTGGTTATAAAACAACTTGTTTTAAAACTTTATGAAACAATGTTTCTAAGATGGTGTAAAATAGCTCGAAATAAAATTAAGTGAAATAATTTCATGTAATAGTAGCAGAATAACTTGGAATAAAATTTGTTGAATGGTTTGTAGGATACATAGGAGAACCTCATCGAGTAGTAATAGTCTCCTAATTGGTCAAGAATAAAGTTGGCCTAACCCCTAGTAAGATAGTGATGTATCGTCGTGAAATGATGGAAAATTGAGCAATTGGAATAGGGATTGAAATAAACAAAGGTTGTGATTATCATAGAGATAATAAAGGATAAGGATTACACTAAATAGAAATGTACTTATTATCGGTTCCTGTCGGTAGTCTAATCACGTCTCAAGTGTAGGAGTAGTAGGCGGTCTAGCAGCAATAGCCCTAGAACTCTCACAGTCCTCAAACCTATGAGATGGTATAGTGTCTATAGTCTTAGTGATAGATGGTAATGGTGTGTTAAATCATGCACACTTCCCAAGCTGCAAGTCAGAGGTATGAGTATCGTGTATGAGATGTGATGGTACGGATGGTGCTCAAAATGATAATGATGAAAATGATAACAATGATGATAATGGAAATCCTTGTGGTGAGTTAAGAAAATAGGTTCATTAGGACTAAGCCTATAAGTTATACCAAATGGTATAATCTATCCCAACAGAATGATAAAAATTGTCCTGATCCTACAGTGAATCAATGGTGATCGTGATGGTGTAGGTGCAACTTCTCCCTTCTCAAAGGGTTCAGTGTCCACATCGAATAATATGTGTGGTAAGGCTGGTGTAAAGTTAACTGATATTAAAATTGTGATAGGGAATGACAGGGCATTCTCCATGTCAAAGTGATGTTAGTATGATGGGATGGGTATTTGAAGGCATTAATGTGACAATCGATTTGAAATGAAAGTAAATAACTCGCAAAATGTGCGTAAGAAACCGCATGTATAGTGACTATGCACTAATGATGAAATGATGAGATGCTATGATGATGTAGTTATAGTCTAGGGTCAATGATGCAACCTAGTTCTCTATAACCGAAGCTCTGATGCCAATCTGTCACACCCCCAAATTACCTGTTTTGCAGCGGAATGGAATTCCTGGGGATAGACTGTCATAGCATCACAATCACAGTTATATTGAACGACCTAAAGTGTCGTTTGGAAAATACATCGCTTGATTTAATAAAAACATTCAGAGTTACAAAGATAGGTCCCAAATGAAAGTTACTATGTGCGGAAAAATAAGTTTGATACAATTCAAACGATGTTTAAAGTGCATAAATTCCATATGTGACGCGTCGTCACCGCGACTCTATGATATGTCCACATGCATGCCATGAAATGAATGCCTTAGTTACCTGAAAATACATTGCTAAAAGTGTCAACACAAAGGTTGAGTGAGTTCATAGAGTTGTTGAAAATGTTTAATACGACTACCACAAGTATAAATTATGTATGACAATGTCGTCACAAAAATGATACAATTGCTATAAGTCCATGACACCGAAACTAGACTGATCATGATGTTCGCCCCAACAGAGTGTTTGCCAAACAACTCAAATAATGTTATTAAATGAAATGCATCCGTTTAACCAGTTGGAATCCACCAACCCGGATGGAGGAGTCACCCTCGATAGATCTATCCACTCACCCTCGCTTCTATGAAATTAACGGCTCATGTTATATAATGGGGACATTCAATTGGCATGAGGTAACTTAAGCAATGTAAATGAATTTGATATAATTGGTATCGTAATAAAAATGATGTGCAATGTATTATCCCCCGTAGGTTTGAAATAAGTAAAAACTTGAATAAATCGGGGCTATGAAAACTCACCTGTTGCAATGATTATGATGATATAATGGCAATACTGAAATGAGGCGCAACCTCTGACCGTGACCTATTATGAATGATATGTTCTAATGTAAATCATGAAACAATGTCGTGCATGCAGATCCATATGTAATCTATACCACTTGTACGCTTTTGAAAATAGAATTTATCGTCGAAATATATGTTTAAGACATCTCGTCATATTATAAAATACTTTACAAGTATTTACGTTGAAATTGTATCCTACGATAGTCATTTAATGATTTATTATGAAATTATAACTCTTCGTCGTAAAATAATGTCATTTGACAATTTCATGAAAGTGACTAAACGGCCTTGAAAAGCTAGTCGTAAAATGGTGCACATCGAGCGTTAGGAAACAAACTCAACGGTTTTGGGAAGCTTGTATCATTATCACAAAGTTTTAGCATTTAAGTTTTCATCCTAGAGGTGTCGATCACAAAGAAAAATATAGGTTAAGTATGGTACTTGTGTCCAAAATATTGTTTAAGGGTGGTTTTCGGCAAAGTTTAAGTGACCGTAATTTATTTGTTACAACTCCGCTCGACGAACGGTTGGACATTTTGGAAAATATGCTAGGCGAAATTACTTCTACTAGAAGACATCATTTTATAAGAGAAAGTACTCCAAATTAGTTCTCCAACTTTTGTTCTCCAAAATATTTGTTCTCCAAAATATTTGTTCTCCAAATTTATTCTCCAAAATATTTGTTCTCCAAATTTGTTCTCCAAGATATTTGTTCTCCAAATTTTGTTCTCCAAGATATTTGTTCTCCAAATTTTGTTCTTAGCTTCGTATCAAAGTAAAATTATATATTTTTGATAAAATAGACACATTTCCTTAAGCCTCATTTTTGACTCGTAAAAAGTGGAAGTAACATGCTGAAATTTTATGAAATAATAGTTTCGTCGCTTAACTTGAAAAATTCATAACTTCTTCGTTATAGCTCCGTTTTAATCCGTTCAAGCGGCCACGTTTTCGTTTTGAAGTGAATTTTCTAAATAACTAGCCCAAAATATTTTACAAACTGTCGGATTTTCCAGATTTCATAAATAAGGACAGACCCTTTAACAAACTTGTCGAAATGAGTTTTTATCGCGCAAAACATATTCTAACCAATTCAAAACAACTCCGAAGCTATTCAAATCCTACCATACACCTTCTTAGGGTGTCATGGGTTCCTAGACATCACCAAAAGTGATATGTTTCAAGGGATAATTTATAGGATGATTATAATTGATAATAGGTAATAAAAACACTAAAAGTGGTATAAACTCATATGTAACATGCATGATTCTTGCAAAAATGATGAAATAACATAAAGATGAATATGAAAGAATTATGATGATCATGAGATGCTTACTTGAATGATTTTGTGGATGAAAATGATGAAAACCTTAATTAATCTATAGGTTTTTATTTCAAAACCTTGAAATAGATTACTAGTAAGACATGATAATAACTTGGATCATGAAAAATATTATGTTTCTCTTGGGTCTTGATCATGGCCGGTCATGGAGCATGGAGAGGAAGAGAGATTTTTTTATTTTCACCTTTTGAAAGTGTTTACTATGTGTTTTGCTAGATATTTCATGTATTAAAAGGCCTAGTCATGGATAAGAATACTTTTATAACAAATCAAGATATTTAACAAGATATGGTGAGTCATGGGGAGGGTTGGCCGACCATGGGTATTTGGGGGGGGGGGGGGGTTTGATGTATTTTTGTTGTATAAATATATGTAATGTTATGAAATTTGTAGGTATAATAAGGTATTTAGTGTAGCGTTAACTAAAAATAGATTTTAACGGAACAAAATAAAATGTATTAAAGTCATAACAATTATAAAAATACATTTCTTACAAAAATTGAGTGAAATAATAATTATCGAGTTGAATTTACGAAAACCGTCGTAAATATTTATTCATAACAATTTATATACAAAATAAATTGAAAACATCGGGTAAAATAATAATATAATTTTTATAGTCTTAAAATGAGTATAAAAATATATTAGGAATATTTTTGGAAGTATCGGATCAATATTCAAAATAAATGTTTACGCGATAGCGTTTATTTAATAGGAAAATAAACGTTTAATGAAAAATGCAAATCCATGCATGAACCGATATGAAATGATGTTATTAATATTGTGTAGACTAAATCAAGTCTATATGAAATGTCCTTGATGATATTACATGAATACGCAGCTTAACCCTCCAGGTTACGCGTATTTAATACTCGTAAACCTAGTTTACGTAAAATGATGAATAGTGACTCATAAATCGTGATTTTCTCCGGGAATGAATAGTGTTTCGTGAATAGTAAAATTTTGAAATACGTTCTCAGAATATTACTTCGACTCCGAAAATAGTGAATAGTAAAATTTTGAATAGTAACCGGTGAATAGTAAATTCCCGAGATGAATAGTGAAATTTTCAAAGTTTGTAAAATGACCTGAAATTACGAGTTGTCACAGTTGGGATGACCCCCGTGAGCTGCCCAAAACCGTTAAGGCAATCTCCTTGCCTCCCATTGACTCACAACCTTCCGACCGTAGGATGATCGAACTTGAAGATCAAGTAAAATTCCTAATGAGTTCCTACGAAAATCCTAAGTCTTCACACCATGTGAACAAAGTTTCTTCCTCGTGTGAGCCGTTTTGTGATCCTCATAACACGCGCACTAGCACCCGATCCCCCGAACATGCTTCCGTTGACTACGCATCCTCGCGTATTAATGGAACGGGAGGAAGATTCCCTACAATACCCGGACCTAGGAATTTCAATGAAACCCGAGAGGCATGGAAAGGCAAGCCCGACTTCTACTGGGGACAAACCAAAGAATTCACTTTCAATGATTTTTCATGGCCCCCACCTAACGGTCCTAACCAACAAAACATCGAAGGGATGTTGCAGAACCTAGTTGCATCCCAAGAATCCCAAATAGCTAAGCTTTCGGACCGCTTTAACCAACAACAAGCCGAAATGGATAGGAAGATAGACAACCTTTTGAAAGCCATAACCAATAGTGATAGGAAGGTTAGTGCTATCTCAACTCCCGAGCCTTCCGGTGTAGAGATTAAGGAACCAAGTAAGCTAGCTAAGCACGTTCAATTCGTCAATACCATCGCCTTAGTGAAACCTAATGGAACAAGTGACGAAGAGGACCATACCCTTGAGAATAATGAAACAACCGAGGAAGTAGATGAAGTAGATAATGACTATTTCAATAAGTTTCCTACGGAAGAAGAATTATCTCGCCACCCTCACTTAGTGCGTGACCTCCGTCACATGTATGTTAGGAAAAGCCCTAGAATCAAGTTTGGGAACCCTTGGAATCTTAACATACCATGTTGCATAGGACACCTTTTTGTGGCAAAGGCCTACATTGATCGCAAGTCCCCAATCAACATAATGACTAGCACCTACTACAATTGGGTAATGAAGAAGCCTATTCCAACTAGGCAAGACCCCAATGATCCTAATGTTAGTTGCAATTTTCTTGGTAGAATTAAGGGATTGCCCGTTTATGTAGGTAGTTTCACGTTTCCTATGGACTTCATAATTGTGGATGATATTAGCACGGCCATAGACCCTAGCTTGTCCCACGTTATTCTAGGAAAACCTTTCATAGAAAGCACCGGGATGACCTATGATCCCTCGTTAGGAGTAGTGCGATTCAAGGATGAGACCGATGACATAGCTTACCAAATGCCGTTTAAGATTGAGAAGTTTTCATCACTTTCTAATGATGAAAAGGAACTTAAACTGTCGGTCTATTATAGGAATGATGAGGATAGGGAAAAAGGAGTGGATTATGTTATGGCTAAGATTTTCGGATTCTATAAGAATTGCTTGAACCTAGGACCGGAATATAGGACCAGTTGGTGCGAGGATGAACTCTTAGAGAAGTGCACCATGGGGCATTTCTACAACATGGAATCTCCCAATAGAGACCGTCAGAAGGAAGAAGGTGGCGGTAATGAAGTAACGTAGGAGCACGACTACGAGTCTAGCTACAAGACTCTCAAATAAAGAAAAGCGCTTCGTGGGAGGCAACCCATGCTTAATTGTTTGCTTGTTAGTGTCATATATCTTTTATTGATTGTTTATTCTCATGTTTAACTTTGTAAAAATGCTTTATGTTGTTTTTAACCTCATCTTAATTGCATATAAAGGTATTTTACATAAGGGATAAGTGTATGGAGGATTACACATGTTTTCAAGGAAACGTAAACATGAGAATAACCATTCATTAAAAGATATATTTGTGTGTTTGTTCGAGTCAAATGCTTGTATCGAGTCATAATGGATGTTTTGCAGAAATTTTTCCAGATTCTAAAGATGTAAATTTTCCAGAATTTTTTCTAGAAAATAGCAGACCAGTTTTTGTCAGGATAACCTGACGGCGTCAGGAAGGAGTAAAAACAACAGATTACTTTTTTCTCGTTTTCTGAGCTACTTAAAAAAAAATTTGAATTCTCCAGGTCTTAATTTTCCAGAAATTCTGTAAACATCCATTCCACAAGCATTATATCCTAGTTTAAATCGAGTCTTATATATATTATTACCGCCGATTTTACGCGAAGGTTTCGTTTGTTTTCTTCAAGTGTGCAGGTTTAATTTATCAAGAAGAAGTTACATAAGATTGGAAGGAGCTTTTCACGCATAAATTCTTCTTGGAAAGGATTTAACCACTACTTCACACACGGATCCAACCGAGTTAATCAGGGGAGTACTAGTTTCTTTCGTTTTTAATTACCTTCCATTATCATAACTTTGATACTTTCGGGGAACATTGGGGACAATGTTCAGTTTAAGTGTAGGGAGGGAAAATAAAACGGGAACTTTGAAACTATGCTTATCCTTGAATATTTGCTTTGTCCAATTGTATTTGTGTAATAAACCATGAGAAAATGTCGGTTAGGGTAATTTTGGCACCAAATTTAAAATTTTTCATGACATATAAGAGTGGGCCATTAGTCTTAACAAAAGCGTCTCACGGATAGGAAGTTACATGACTAGCACAAAAACCCTTTACCACCTAAATTCCACCCAAAATGTGAGGATCGCCCTTAGATTAGTAGAAATTAAAAGCATTCATCTTCAATGCTTACAGTGTGATCCGGTAGTATATTAGATTATAGAACTTGTTTTGTGATGCATTCCGAGATCGCTAGTAAGACTACACTTGTGTAGTTAGGACTAACTAAATGATAAGAGGCATTAGGATAACCCTTGTTTGATACCCGTAATATAATTACTTCTTCCACATCGTTTGAGTAATTCCCCCACACCCTTTGCGTTGTACTCATCTTTAGTACACGATACCCCTAGTTAACCCCTCAGAGCCTATCCTTTTCGCGGTTCTTGTGATGTTTCAGTTTTTCCGGAATATCAATGAAGAGCATTGTTTACACCCCACCCCCAAATATACACCCAAATCGCCTTAGCCTACCCTGTATGCACTCACTTTTAGTGCATTATTGTTATCACCCTAAACCCTTAGTTCAATTATCTGGTTGCTTGCATGAGTTGCTAAGTCGAGTCATATCCTTTGTATACAGTTTTGGGATGATTGGGATTCATGGGAAAAGTTAAAGTTCATGAAATGACGGGAAGGGTACGTTAAATTCAAATTCCCTTTGTTTGCGTAATAATGTACCCCAAGTGTTTTGATCTTTTCAATTCGGGTCAAATTAGTGTTAGAGTAATAAAAACTCAAGTGTAGGGATGTGCCTATAAATCCCTATCATTTTGATGTTATCATAGAGGATGGTAGAGTAAAAGTGTGTAAAAAAAAAAAAAAAAAAAAAAAAGTGAAAAAAGATTAAAAAACAAAAAAAAAAAAACAAAAAAACAAAAAACATACGGGCTACCATCCTACATCTATCCTTTAATTTTATGTTTGTTTATTTCAGTTAGCTAGAGTTTAGAGTGTCGAGTCTTGGCTTAGCAACGCCATTCTTCGTATGCTTGTAACATAAGAGATTTTTGACTTGCCACCACTATATAGCCTATCCCACCAAACCCTTTGTTTCCCTACCGTAAGCCTAACATTACAACCCTTTAAAGACCTCTTTGATAGTCTTTCCTAGGTGCTTACGCCAAAGCGATGGAGGTTTGATCTATTCTCAAGCCTATGGTAATCTATGTACTAGGACCGGTTAATGAGTGTTTATCTTCCATTTCCAATTTGTTATATTTCATATATACCCGAGAGAGATGTGAGTATCCAAACACCCCATGTGAGGTGCTAGTATGTGATTTCCGTGCTTGTTATGACTTTTGCGGGGCTTATATGTGTTGTGGACCATTTTGAACGAATGCTTCATGACCCCTAACTTATAAATTAATTGGCCAAAAGCACATTTGCTTGAGGACAAGCAAATACCAAGTGTAGGGATATTTGATAAGGTTTTAAAAGGTACCTTTTAGAGGGGTCGTTTAAGCCCTTATTTGATCACTTTTGTATCCGTTATTGCTTAATATCGTTCCTTTTCACTTTTTAGGTCTCTTGAAGGCAAAATGCTGGAATGGCACTTATTTGGACGAAAAGGCGCGAATATACAAAGAAAATGGCCAAAGTCAGAATCAAGACACTCAAAGCTGCTGAAAACATAAGGTGACGGCGTCAGGTGTTAATTGCGACGCCGTCGGAGGATTTTTGTGACGGGACAGAAGCCAAAACTCCTATTTTCAAGTGACGACGTCAAGTTATAAAAGAGTAGGCCGTCGCAACTCAAACGGCCTAGATGTAATCCAGACGGCGTCAGAAGCTGAAGAGGACGGCGTCACAAGCATAAGGTGACGTCGTCGCAAGTCTAACGTGGCCAAGACGAAACCCTAATGACGGCGACACGACGGCGTCACAAAACATAAGGTGACGCCGTCGCATATGTAATATTATATATAGAATCCGACTTTTTCAGTATTGAGTGTGTAGTCTTTTGGAGTAAAAACCTAAACTGAACCAAGGCTGTCTTGTACAGTATTTTAGGGTTCCAAACCCTATCTTACACCAAGATAAGTGTTTTACTTCATTAATACAATTATGTCTTTGATTATTTGTATGTATGCTTGCATGTTCTTCATGTCCGGCTAATTTACTTATGTGTTTGCTTAGGGAATATGAAACTTAATTATTGAATATTGATTGGTTGTCTCTTATCTTAGTTGATTAATGATCTAGTAATGCGATAGGTCATTCGTTGTGTACTTAATGCTTGATTAAATCTTTGTGAACCTTAGAATATGACTCCTTGAGTAGTTGTAAGCTAAACCATCCAAAGAGTGCCTTAGAGTAAGAGTTTATTATCCCTGGTGGGTTTTGTAGACGAGACCCTTTGGTAAGTTCAAAGAGTTAGGGAGAAACGCATACCCTACAACCTTAGACGCACAACGCAACTAGCAATAAGGACGTGACAATTCAACCACCAATAGGAGATAATTAAGGAGTAGTAAAACCTAAGTAAACACATCTTTAAACTATCATACGAGCACACAATAATTAGACATAGACTACATACACTTTAGATTAGATAATTAGATAAGTAGAGTAATCGGTAGCAATACCAACCCCCCAAATTCAAACCCCGAGATTCGTACCTTTCCATTTCATAAAAATATAAAAAAATACAAAAACAATCTTCCTCAACCCCAACCTTAGCGTAGTAACTTCTCACTAGCATTCCTATTCCCCTAGAGAACGATATCAATACCCGTGGCTTACCCTAATACTACACTACAACGATTAGGTTCACTGCCTAGGGTGTTGAAAAACTTGCTCGACGAAAAGGAAGTTCCTTTGACCCCGAACGACGCGTGTAGCGTTATCATACTATTAGCGAGTTGTTCTTTAGCGACTTGTCTACTTAGCGAGTTGGTACTATTAGCGAGTTGTTCTTTAGCTACTTGTCTACTTAGCGAGTTAGTACTATTAGCGAGTTGTATCTAGCGACTTGTATTTAAGGGTTATAGCGACTTGGTTGATTATTGTTTCTGATATGGTTTTCTCTTGATTTAGTAAAATCCCATGAAAGAATCTATTTCCTGGTTTAATCATAGAGTTATAAAATCCCTTGAAATCTGTAATCATGTCTACAAACGTACCTGCAATCATCTCTTCTGTAGCTGAGGACGTTCAAGCAGCTGGATCAGATACTCGTCCACCCATGCTTGACAGAACTGACTATGACTCATGGGCTCAACGAATTAGGTTGTATTGTTTGGGAAAGGATAATGGAGTCAACATTCTCAAGTCAATTGATGAAGGACCGTATCTAGTTGAGACAACCAGAGACATACTTGAGACTGCTGCTGATGGCTCAGTGATACTAGGACTAGACAGCCCTAAAATGTATGATGAACTGTCTGATAAGGAAAAGAAGAGATACGATGCTGATATCAGGGCTTCTAACATTATACTTCAGGGTCTTCCTAAGGACATTTACAAGCTGATCAATCACAACACGGAAGCTAAATCAGTTTGGGACAATGTTAAGATGCTTCTGTCTGGTTCTGAATTGACTAAAGAAGATAGGGAATCACAACTGTATGATGACTTTGAACACTTTAAGATGAAACCAGGGGAAAGTGTCACTGAATATTACGTGAGGTTCCACAAGCTTGTGAATGACATGAGGAATATTAAAATGACTGCCAAATATTCAGCTAAACTCAAAGTTTGTGAACAACATGAATCCCGAATGGCACAAATTTGTTACTTCAGTCAAGTTAACTAAGGGTTTAAGGAACACTAACTATGAACAATTGTATGCATTCCTGCTTCGGAATGAGAGACATGCTATGTTTGAACGAATGATTCTTGAACAGTTCAAATCTAAACAGGGAGAAGCAAGTTCGTCAAATGATTCAACAGCATTCTACACCAATGTAGGAAGTACTACCAAAAGCTTCTCAGGTCATACCCACAGGAAATAGTAATCACAAACTCATTCCCGACCCAAGGTTCAAGCAACCTGATGCTGATGCAGTCATGGAACATTTCATCAATCAACTGGCTCTTATCGTTAAGCAAAACTTAACCCTCACTCCACACACCAACAGTCTACACACTAACGATGAAATCAGAACTACATCCAATCTACACAATCATTCTCTTGTTAGAGATGGAAAGATTATGGTGCAACCTGTTCAAGGTAGGCAGTATGAACAAGGAAAAATTGGAGTAGGAGGAGGGTATGTGGCTAATCAGAATCGTGGAAAGAATGCAAATCAAGGAAAGCCAATCAAGTGCTACAACTGTGGTGGTGATGGACACATTGTGAGGCACTGCACATCTCCAAAACGCCCTCAAAATGCAGAGTATTTCAGGGATAAGATGCTGCTGGTACAAGCTCAGGATAATGGAGTTGTTTTGGATGAAGAGGAATTGTTGTTTCTTACTGAGGGAAATGCCAAGACTTATGATGCTGATGTGGATGAATAGCCAGTGCAAGGCATGGGTCAGAATCATCCAAATGCATTTCAGGTAGCTGATTGTGATGCATATGACTCAGATGTTGATGATGAACCAACTGCCCAGACCATCTTCATGGCTAGTATTTCACCAATGGTCTCTCCTAAGGCTACTTCGCCACAACAGGCCAGTTCCTCCAAGGCATTAATCATCTATGAGGTATTAAAATTATATTATGAGATTAATGCGCAAAAGATACAATACAAAGTACAACCAACTGAAATCTCTGAATCAGATAATGAAAATATGGGCAATAGCAATGTTGTCCCATATGATCAATATGTGAAGCAAGATGAAAGTGAAACTGTACCAAGTAATGTATCATCTGTAGTCAATGATGATTATGCTTTCGATGAATACACTGAACGTGCCCCTGATGATTCCATAGTTTCTAAACTGAATGCCTATAAAGAACAAGTTGCCATTTATGAACAACGTGCCAAATTCGAATTGACTACCCGTGAGCAGGAGATGGATAAACAAATACGTATAGTTATTAGAAAAAGTAATTTTAGAGAAGAAATGTTAAAACAGGAGTTAAACTCCTTACAAGATAAGCTTTCAAAAACTGTTAAGCAAAAACAAGAACTTCAAGAAAATGTTAAAGTGCTGAAACAAGAGTTTAATGCTAAGGAATCAAAACTTTTGAATGACTTTTCCAATCTAAAAACTTTGAAAAACAAACTTGAAAACAAACTGTACATACAAGGGAACACCATTCAGACTGCTCACATGATCACTAAGCATAGATTCTTAAGCAATAAACATAGCACTCCACTTGTAGAAGTACCCAATCCTAAGTATGGAAAGGTTGCTAAAGCTGCGCAAATGGTAATCTATGATGGTAATGAAATTCTCAAGCCTAGGCAAACACCATCATGTATTGGAAGAACGGACAGGATAGAAAATTAGAAGATGCCTCTAGGGAGAAAATGAATAAGAAGCTAAAAGATCCTGAGTGTAAAAAGAATAACATAACAATCAAACCCCATAATTACACAAAAGAAAATTGGATCTCCCTGAACATGTTTAAGCCTCAAACTCAATTAACCCCAGAACAAATTTTCTGGAAGAAAGATATAGAAAAGCAAAAGGCAGATAATCTTATTGCTAAGAATCCCCCTTGTAGGAAATTGCCCCCAGCCACTGTGTATCCTCCAAATACACCAATGCATTTCGTACCTAGGAATCTTCCCACTAATAGCAAGACCTTAATCAGCCTTCATGTAGTTTACAAACTATATGTTGATTTTGAGAAAACGTGTAAGAAAAGGATCACACCCACTGGGATAACTGAAGGGGAAAGGGGTTTTGAGCAAACTAAAGAATGTTATTTAACTGAGTTCATGCCTTTCTTTAAACAATTAAAAGGTCAATTTGAAAGTCTTCAAAAAGGGATAAGCTCGGATATTAATGAAATGGAAAAGGAATTTGATGCAATGATTGTTGAGGTCAATGATTATGAAAGGGAACTCAAATATAATGAAATTGAAAGTAAGAATCTGCATATCTTAAATGAGAACTTAATATTGAGTTGTGTGGCTCAAGATGTGTTTTATACTGTTACTAAACATTCTATTACTGCTTCTCGATTTCATGAATTATCTGTTGCTTTGAAAGTTTCCCATGATCGTGTCATTGAGCTTGAAACAGCAAATTCAAAACTGCATGATAAAATTGAATAGGATGATCATGATAACTTGGTCAAACATTTTTCTAAATTGGAAGTTGAACATTTTAATTTACAACTAAAATATCAACATCTTAAAGAAAATGTTAAAACCTCAAATATCAAGACATCTTCAGATGCTCCTGAATTTGATGCAGTTTTTGAAATAAACAAACGTGATGAACAAATTCAAGCTCATTGTAACACGATCAGAAAATTGAGAGCCCAAATCTCCCAAACGCCTCCACCTTTAGCTTCTCAATCTTCTCAAACTTTCCATCTTCAAAACCTCGTTAATGTTTTACAAAAGGATATTGAGCATTTTCTGGAAGAAAATGAAAAGGTTAAACTACACTTTAAAGAGTTATATGATTCAATGAAAGTCACTCGTGACAAAAACAACGAAACAATAACTTCTTTACAAAAGGAAATTGAGAATCTGAAGAAACAGGAATAAGGGAAAATGCCACTTGTCTTTAATAAGAATGTTGCATCAAAGTCGTCTGCAGACTCTAAATATACTGTGACTGTTAAATACATTCCTCCTCATCTTAGAAATAACGAACTTGTGTTTCATAACTATTTCGCTCACCTTAAGGATAGTCTAGAATGTCTCCGTAAGATTGTAGAAAAGGATTTCATTAATAAGCCACTTGATAGTGAAATTAGGTTTGCTTGCATTCAGGCCAAACGATCTCAGGAGTTGTTAGAATGTTTAAGAGCAACATGTCCTAAATCCTTATGTGAGAAAGATAAAGCTGTGATGTCTTGTTCTATGTCTAGTGCCAAGTATGCAACCCATTATATGCCCAATGTTAAGAAAGTGAACTTCAGTGATCCTTCAAGTACTTCAGATCCCAGCACTTCTAAACCTGAAATGCAAAAGATAGCAAAACCAACTAATGTTCTCATTCCCTCGACAGGAGTAAAAAGTGACACCAAAGCTAGCAGGTCAAAGCCTCAAGGCAATACAGAGCAAGATAGGACCTCGCAAGATAAGAGTAATCAATGGAGGAAAGTAGAAGACCACCCTAGGAACTTTAAGTTGGAATTGAATAAAACGAATCGTGTTGATTCTAGTACTAGCTTTAAGCGTACTGTAATTAATTCGAATTCTACTACTACTTGCAAAACATGTAATGAATGTTTGATTTCTGGTATTAATCATGAATGTGTTGTGAATAATGTGAGTAATGTGATTAACTACCCAGTTAAGAATGTTAATGCTATCAAACAGGTTAAGAAGGCTAGAAAGCAATGGTGGAAGAAGGTTAGAAAACATTGGAAACCTACAGGAAGAAAATTTCGTAATGTAGGTTATCAATGGATACCTACTGGTCGTAAATTCAATCTTAATGAGTTGTGCCCTAGATTACCTAGACCAATGCCCATTAGGAAATGGATGCCTACTAGTAGAACTATTCCTTTAAGAAGTGAACATACTTTAAATAGGTCTAATTCACATACTAGCACAACATCTATCCCTAATGAATTCATTGTTTCTGCTTCTAATGTGGGTGTTCCAATTACTGTTACTAACCAAGTGGAACCCATTCTTGCATGAGGATCCCAATTATCCAGTTATCCATTCTTGTCTGTGTTCAACTGCAGATCGTTCAAATCGTTCTGTGGTACTTGGACTCAGGCTGTTCCAAGCATATGACTGGAGATCGCTCATGGCTCATGAACTTCGTGAGTAAATTTATCGGGACTGTTAGATTTGGAAACGACCATTTTGGAGCAATTATGGGTTATGGAGATTATGTGGTTGGTGATAGTGTAATCTCTAGGGTATATTATGTTGAAGGTCTTGGTCATAATGTATTTTCTGTCAGTCAATTCTGTGATTCTGATCTAGAGGTCGCCTTCAGAAAACATACATGCTTCGTTAGAGATTTAGATGGTGTTGAACTTTTGAAAGGAACGCGTGGAACCAATTTGTACACCATCTCCATCGAAGACATGATGATATCCTCTCCAATTTTCTTGTTATCAAAGGCTTCTAAAACAAAGTCGTGGCTATGGCACCGTCGTCTCAATCATTTGAATTTTGGCACCATAAATGATCTGTAAAGAAAGGATCTCGTGAGAGGCTTTCCTAGACTAAAATATGAAAAGGATCACCTTTGTTCTGCATGCCAATTAGTAAAAAGCAAGAAATATGCCCATAAACCAAAACCTACAAACTCTGTTATGGAAGTTCTTCATACTCTTCATATGGATTTGTGTGGACCAATGAGAGTACAAACAATCAATGGAAAGAAATATGTGCTTGTTGTCGTAGATGATTACTCTCGATTTACTTAGGTTAAGTTTTTGAGGACAAAGGATGAAACTCCAGACGTCATCATCAAACTTATCAAACAGCTGCAGGTTCGACTTAACAAGACTGTTAGAATCATTCGAACAGACAATGGAACTAAAGTTGTTAACGAAGAACTAAGTCAGTTTTATGAAAGCATTGGAATCAGTCATCAAAGAAGTGTTCCACGTACTCCTCAACAGAACGGTGTAGTTGAAAGACGAAATCCGACTCTTGTAGAAGCTGCAAGAACTATGCTAATTTACTCAAAGGTTCCAATGTTTCTCTGGGCTGAAGCCATTGCCACTGCTTGCTACACCCAAAATCGTTCTCTCATCCACACCACTCATGGTAAAACTCCATATGAACTCGTCCACAACAGAAAACCTGATCTCTCTTTCCTTCGTGTGTTCGGTGCTTTATGTTATCCAACAAATGATGGTCAAGATTTAGGTAAATTAAGAGCTAAAGCAGACATAGGAGTTTTTGTAGGTTATGCACCAAACAGGAAAGGTTACCGAATCTACAACAAAAGAACCCGGGATATCATGGAAACAATTTACGTCACGTTCGATGAGCTGTCTGGGCAGATGGCTCCAGAACAATCAAGTTCTAGACCCGCATCTCAACCTTCAATAAGTAGTCCCATTAGTTCTTCCCTTGTACAAAACTCCTCACCAACAATTCCATATGTACCTCCTTCTGAAGAAGATTTGAAGAAATTGTTTGATCCAATATTTGATGAATATGATGAATCTATTGCTAATGATCAGTCCAATCCATCAACAGAGGCTGCTTCCAATCAAGTCAATGTGGACAACCCTTCAGTACCTATGTCATTGAGTCAAGAAGCTACTGCTGCAGATCACTCATTCTCATCATCAGATCCTCAATCATTGAGTGTACATCATGGAAATGTTTCTGGCACCTATGATGGAGATAACCCCTTTTCTACTCTCAAAGATGCTCCCTTTGAGAACACATTTGCTCCTGAACCATCATCAGAAGCATCTTCATCAGGAGAAAACGACTTTGCTACTTCAGTTCCTCAACAATAACCACATGAACACCTTAGAAAATTAACACATGACCATCCATTAGACAACATCATTGGAAACCCCTCTCGTCCAGTATCCACTCGTAAACAACTTGCAACTGATGGCTTATGGTGCTTCTTCAACTCCGTATTGTCTAAGATCGAACCAAAAGACGTTAAAACTGCCATGAATGAAGATAGCTGGTTCAATGCCATGCAAGAAGAAATTCATGAGTTTGATCGACTAGATGTATAGGAATTAGTACATGCTCCTGACTGTGCTATGATCATTGCTCTAAAGTGGATCTTCAAAGTAAAACTCGATGAGCTTGGTGATGTGTTAAAGAACAAGGCTCGATTGGTTGCAAAAGGATACCGTCAAGAGGAGGGTATTGACTTTGAAGAATCATTTGCTCCTGTTGCACGTATCGAGGCAATCAGAATCTTCCTGGCTAACGCTGTAAGTAAGAATATGATAGTCTATCAGATGGATGTAAATACGGCTTTTCTTAATGGAGATCTTAAAGAAGTCGTATACGTCAGCCAACCTGAAGGTTTTGTGAATCCAGAGCATCCTACTCATGTCTATCGCTTGAAGAAGGCTCTTTACAGTTTGAAGCAAGCTCCAAGGGCATGGTATGATACGCTGTCAAAGTTTCTTCTATCTACTGGATTCAGCAAAGGTGCAGTTGATCCGACATTGTTCACCAGAAAGTCAGCCAAACATTTAATTCACGTTCAAATCTATGTTGATGATATTATTTTTGCCTCGACTGACCCCAATGAATGTGGCCGTTTTTCTAAGGAGATGGGCTCCAAATTTCAAATGTCAATGATGGGACAAATGTCATTTTTCTTGGGATTACAAATTTCACAAACTGGAGGCATTTTTATAAATCAATCTAAATATGCAAATGAGATTTTAAAGAAATTTGGATTTGATTCTTGTGACTCTGTTGACACTCCCATGATAGAGCGTACTAAACTGGATGAGGACCACTCAGGGATCATGGTTGATCAAACGAAATATCATAGTATGATTGGATCCCTGATGTACCTCACAGCCAGTAGACCTGATATTCTGTTCGTTGTATGCATGTGTGCTAGACACCAGGCTAAGCCTACCAAAAAGCACCTTGAAGCGGTTAAACAGGTCTTTCGGTGTCTCCAAGGATACATCAATATGGGACTTTGGTACCCGAAGGACACCGGTATGTCACTAACAGCCTATGCAGATGCTGACCATGCAGGATGTCAAGATACACGTCGAAGCACGTCAGGAGGTGCTCAGTTTTTGGGTGATAAGCTTGTGAGCTGGTCTTCAAAGAAACAAATGAGTACTTCTATATCCTCTACAGAGGCTGAATACATAGCCATGTCATCTTGTTGTGCTCAAATCCTATGGATGGGATCCCTATTATCTGACTATGGCTTTGAATTCAATAAAATCCCTCTGTATTGTGATAACAAAAGTGCTATTGCTCTCTCATGCAACAACGTTCAACATTCAAGAGCAAAGCATATTGACATTCGATATCATTTCATTAGGGAGCAAGTGGAGAACGGTGTGGTGGAACTTTATTTTGTAAGGACTGAATACCGGTTAGCGGACATCTTTACCAAAGCTCTTCCTAGAGAACGTTTTGAGTTTATTCTTCCACGACTTGGTCTAAAGAGTCTACAACCGGAAACACTCAAACGTCTTCAAGAGGAAGACGAGGAGTAAAAGTTTTTCTTCATCCATATCTTGTAAATATTTATTCAAAAAGCAAAATATAAAATTATAAAACCAACAAAAAGCAAATAGAAAAATATAAAAACTTTCAAAAATCCATAAAAATTTAAAAAACTCGAAAAATTTCAAAAATATTGTCATTTTGTCTTGTTTTACTTGATTTTATTATATGTACGGTATTTGTGCTGTCATTCAAAAAGTGACACGGGTCTTTAGATGTTGTTCGAATGTCCATAAATTAAAAAAAAATTAAATAAATAAAGAAATAAAATGAGAGAATGTAAAACAAAGGCTTATAGTCATTCAGTCTATAACTCGTTTTTAAAGAAAGAACAGAGCCATGCTTTATCTTATTTTTTTTAAATCCCATGCTCTGATTCTAAAAGCAAATGTTTTTCACCGAAAGGACAAATGTTTCCTTCACAAATATTTTTCCTTCTATAAATTCTTCTAAAAATATTTGTTATCTAAAATGAAAACTATTAAAAATAACTCGGACTCAATTTTTGAAAATCATCTGGACTTGACAATTTTCAAAATCTCTGTCTCTCAATCAACAACTTATGTCATTGATTGAGGGGGAGAATGATTTCATTTAAAATCAAAAGGTTATTTGTCATACAATTGGTTCAGATCAAGGTTTATGTCATGTTTTCAAAAGATATTCAAGCATGTTTAATCTTTGGAGTTTAAAGTCTCTAAGTTGATCGTTATCGGTTAAATGTTCTCATAAGCAAGTCACGATTCTCCTCAAAAGCTTTCAAAATCATTTTAAATCTACAGAGATCACAAATCTCAAATGATTTGAAAATTGTGATCGGGGGAGAATTTGTGATTTAAATTGGATTTAAACTGATAGTTTGATAAATGGTTATATAGTGATTTACAATCTCTCCTCCCTACATGTGCCAAACGATTTCAAATTTTCCATGCACATGTTGAGGGGGAGCATCTATATCAAACCAAAAAGGACTGAAACGTGATTGATTTGTTTCAATGTGCAGGTTTTCCCTTATATGTGCAAAACACTTCCGAATCTTGATGCACATATTGAGGGGGAGCAACTGTTTGAAAACCACATCCTTTCCAAAAATATACGTAGCTAAGTATGAAAAATACTAATTTTGATCAGGAAAGTGATGTTGATATCTTTTAGAAAATGGTAATCAAAGAAGTGAATCCTTCCTCTTGCCTCCGTGTGCCAAAACGATTTCAAATACTCGATGCACATGTTGAGGGGGAGCTCTTTTTTCTAAAATTTCAAAAACAATTCAGGTACAAAATGCTTTGATAATATATCACAAGTATCTGGATTGATTTTCAAACGGTTTTCAATTGGTTCCAATGGCTGATGAATAATACCAAAAATACCGACCAAATTTACTTTATGTATGGTGATATAAGGATGGTTAGATTAGGTATTCGTTCCCAAGAACCAGCCAGAACCGGAGGGATCTGCCCAGGGACAATCCACTGGATAGTGTAGAAGTCCTTAGGTATAATGAAAAAAGGAGAAAAGTGAGATATGGGAAGAGTGCGGACTGAGATAGAGCTAGAACTAGAATAAACCTAACAAAGTTCTAGTTATGAAGTCTCGGTAAGCACTGAAGGGGTTGAAGAATGAAAAAGAAATGAATTTGAAAAGGGTGAAAATAAATAGCCCTCCAATAATTCAACCTTAGGGCAGAAACCGGGTTCAATGCATATGCTACTGGTTGTTACTAAGGTAACACCGGTATTGAAGACAAGACGTCATGGACCAAGTGACGCACTGCACTACAACTTCCTAAGCCACTCAAGTTCCTTTTAAAAGGACTTGTTTCATTCTCATGGGGAACCTACATTATCTATCGACTTTCTCTTAGAGCTTGTTGATATTGAAGAAGGAGACCCTCTCCCTAGTCTCCGGCATAGGAACCAAATGTGCACTATTGAGTCTAGAGCCACGAGATCATCAAATAAATCTCATTAGGACACTGTCAATGAAGACTCTCTGTTTCACATATTGTGGAAAGAGAGAATATATGTTAAAGAGTCCTACGCAGTATCCTTGTGGTATTGCCAGAACATCTGAGTGATATGCAAACATATTCACAATGAAGATGGAAAGCCTTCTAGAGCCAACATTTAACAAGCTCTTGGTAGGTGGCATGTGAGATCTATCCAATAGATCAACCATGTGACAACTGAACAGAAACAATGGGGAGATTCAAAATTATGAATCAATCCTGGTTCAGGTTATGGATTGACGGATGTCTTTGAAAAACCAGTCATTGTGCATAAAATATTCTTTTCTCTAGCACATCGACTGTGTATCATATTTCAAAATTTAAAAGGTATTTATGATTGATAATTGATTTTCCATAAAACCTTCGTTGTATTGCAAAACCCTTTATATTAAGCTATACACGATTGTGTTTGAAATCATTTTTCATCAATCAGTGAATCTCAATTCGCTGGTTCCCTCACTCCGTGTTGTCTTCTTTGAGACGTTCCGGTTTGAGAACGGCTCGAACAACTGCGAAACCCTGTCTAGGAGATTCTTCGGAATTCTACATGATCACAGGCAGTACTTGTACTGATCAACGAGGAACCGTGGGCCGTGTACCTCAATTCAACGAAAGTGATCAAAGACACTTTTGTGCGCTTTATTGCTAACTGTTTTATGCATGTACACCCTGACGATTGCAGCTGATCAAAATTGAGGAGTCAATCCACAGCCGCATGCTCACACAATCACATTCACCATTAAAGAAATCATGATAAGTGCATATCTTCATGGCTCTGATATTTTCAAACCATGCTTCTGCTACGCTACTAGAAATATTTTGAATCAACAAAAGCTTCCGCAACTCTGATGAGAAGTGATAAGGTTTTAAAAGGTACCTTTTTGAGGGGTTGTTTAAGCCCTTATTTGATCACTTTTGTATCCGTTATTGCTTAATATCGTTCCTTTTCACTTGTTAGGTCTCTTGAAGGCAAAATGCTGGAATGACACTTATTTGGACGAAAAGGCGCGAATATACGAAGAAAATGGCCAAAGTCAGAATCGAGACACTCAAAGCTGCTGAAAACATAAGGTGACGGCGTCAGGTGTTAATTGTGACGCCGTCGGAGGATCTTTGTGACGGGACAGAAGCCAAAACTCCCATTTTCAAGTGACAACGTCAAGTTATAAAAGAGTAGGCCGTCGCAACTCAGACGACCTAGATGTAATCCAGACGGCGTCAGAAGCTGAAGAGGATGGCGTCACAAGCATAAGGTGACGCCGTCACAAGTCTAACGTGGCCAAGACGAAACCCTAATGACGGCGACACGACGGCGTCACAAAACATAAGGTGACGCCGTCGCATATGTAATATTATATATAGAATCCGAATTTTTCAGTATTTAGAGTGTAGTCTTTTGGAGTAAAAACCTAAACCGAACCAAGGCTGTCTTGTACAGTATTTTATGGTTCCAAACCCTATCTTACACCAAGATAAGTGTTTTACTTCATTAATACAATTATGTCTTTGATTATTTGTGTGTATGCTTGCATGTTTTCCATGTCCGGCTAATTTACTTGTGTGTTTGCTTAGGGAATATGAAACTTAATTATTGAATATTGATTGGTTGTTTCTTATCTTAGTTGATTAATGATCTAGTAATGCGATAGGTCATTCGTTGTGTACTTAATGCTTGATTAAATCTTTGTGAACCTTAGAATATGACTCCTTGAGTAGTTGTAAGCTAAACCATCCAAAGAGTGCCTTAGAGTAAGAGTTTATTATCCCTAGTGGGTTTTGTAGACGAGACCCTTTGGTAAGTTCAAAGAGTTAGGGAGAAACGCATACCCTACAACTTTAGACACACAACGCAACTAGGAATAAGGACGTGACAATTCAACCACCAATAGGAGATAATTAGGGAGTAGTAAAACCTAAGTAAACACATCTTTAAACTATCATACGAGCACACATTATTTAGACATAGACTACATACACCTTAGATTAGATAATTAGATAAGTAGAGTAATTGGTAGCAATACCAACCCCCCCCCCCCTCCCCAAATTCAAACCCCGAGATTCGTACCTTTCCTTTCCTTAAAAAAATATAAAAAGATAAAAAATAATCTTCCTCAACCACAACCTTAGCGTAGTAACTTCTCACTAGCATTCCTATTCCCCTAGAGAACGATATCAATACCCGTGGCTTACCCTAATACTACACTACAACGATTAGGTTCACTGCCTAGGGTGTTGAAAAACTTGCTCGACAAAAAGGAAGTTCCTTTGACCCCGAACGACGCGTGTAGCATTATCAAGTTTTTGGCGCCGCTGCCGGGGAATTGAATAGCTAGTTAGTAGTCCACCTCGTTTAGGTTTCTTTACTTGATTCCTATCAAGTAAACTTTTTTTCTCATTTTTAGCTTCCTCGTAGTCTATCCCCCTTCTTCGTGACCTTTGTTCGTAACCCCATCACTTTTCATCATGGAAGGTGATAACCACCCACCATTCATCAACCCACCACCAATTGACCCGCCAAGAGCCCGTACTCTTGGTGAATACTCGAGACCAAGCCACTCAGGCTATAGGAACACCATTGAGCTTCCCGACCAAGCCCAAACTACGGCCCTGCGATCCGACACCATCCGGTTGGAGCAAAACGGATGTGCATTCCATGGACTTCGTTCCGAAGATCGAAATCAGCATCTGAGGGATTTCCTCAAAATTGTCGATTCCATCTACCTTGATGCTACTACTCGGGAGACCACGCGCCTGCGTCTCTTCCAATTCTCTCTACGGGACCAAGCTAGTAATTGGCTTGAGCGACTTCCCGCCGGCTCCATCTCAAGTTGGGATGATCTTACCTCTCGCTTCCTTGCTCAATTTTTCCCACCAGGGAGAACCACTAAACTTAGGCGAGACATCTTGACGTTTCAACAACTCCAAGGTAAGTCTCTCTATAAAGCATGGACTCGATTTAAGGACCTACTCTGTAGACTTCCCCATCATGGCATTGATCTTTGGCTTCAAATCCAAATTTTCTATGACCATACCGATTTCATCACTCGACGATCCATTGATCGAGCCGCCGGTGGAAGGCTCAGCGACTTTAATGCAGAGAAATCTTGGGATATTATAGAGGAGCTTGCTGATCAAAGCTACGAAGATTGGAATGAATCTCCTGAAACTCCGGTTAACGTAGTTAATGCCATATCAACTCCTTTTGAATCTTCCGACACCCTCGAGGAGCAAATGAGTGCCATTGAGAGAGGGATTGATTATCTTATGGAAAGGCAAAAAAGAGCCCCCGTACAAATTCCTCGAGAAGCTGTCAAATCCGCCAAGTCCACCAACCACCCCACACCTTTTTCGGAGTCCCCAAATCGTGAGCAAAACCCAAATTCCAAAAGGCGCTTCCGTTCTACTTCCCCAATACCACTTTCACCAAGCTTCAAGGAATAGATGAGGGAGTACATGGCAGCTCATACGGAGAGATTAGCCAAATTTGAAGAGGAGGTTTATAGGCAGAGAGAGGAAATGCAAGCGAAAATGACGGAAATGATGAATTTGGTAATTGAATTTACCAAAACAAAAGTTCCCGAGAAGGTACTAGTAAGAAGCAACGATTGTCCTCCCACTTCATTTGTTAACGCCGTCTCCATTATGTCCGAGGATACAAGGGTTGAGATAAGGAAAACTGAGGAAAGCAAAAAGGAAGAGTCTGTGCCTAATGATGAGCCTGAGACCATTGAGTACTACCTTAAGCACGAAATTAACAAAAAAACCATTGCAAACCAAGTAAACAACTTTAGGTACAATGAAGTTCTTAGGGAGGCTCTTGAAGGAAAAATGACAGAAGAAGAGTATGACGCCTTGCCTATGGGACCCCTGTATGAGTTGGTCATAAAAAAACCATTAACAAGAAAACGAGACACCACAGGGAATTTCGTGATACCATGTAGCATAGGTGATATTGATAATATAAATGCCTTAGCTGATCAGGGGACTGATGTGAACATAATGCCATTATCAATCTATAATAAGTTAACTAAGGAGAAACCAACCAAGACCGATCTTAGACTGTCCTTAGCTAATCACACCTATGTCTACCCCATAGGAATCACGGTGGATGTTCTAATTGAGGTGGCTAATATCGTTTATCCGGTGGATTTCGTGATCATTGATGTTGAGGAAGATAAAAATGTGCCTCTCATTCTTGGGACACCATTTCTGGCCACCGCCAAGGCAACCATAAAATGCGGAGAGGGCATCATGATACTCAAAAGCGGGAAGGGGTACACTAGGATACCCATCATCCCAAGGTATCCTCTTAAGATCATGGAAATGATTACGGTTGGAAATCGAAAAGCCCCTGGCAATAGTGTTAAGAAAAAGATGAATGACTGGGAAAAAGGGCTTAGGGACTTTATGGTTCAAGGATTGTATGCAACGTTGTGGAACCCCGACAAGAAGTTAGGAAATAATCCCACTACGATACCTAAGACACAAAGGAACCCTACGGAATTTCTAAAAGGAGAAAAAGTACTTTTATACAAATCACGGATAAGGGCATTACGAGGTAGAAACAAACCAAGATGGTTTGGACCTTTCACAGTGAAGGAAACCAATTTAAAAGATAAAATCGTTACCATAATAGATAACGTTGGCAAGGAATCCACTGTAAGCATACAACGTCTACACCCTTTCGACGAAGGGAAAGCGAAGGAAGAAGGTGGCGGTAATGAAGTAACGTAGGAGCACGACTACGAGTCTAGCTACAAGACTCTTAAATAAAAAAAAGCGCTTCGTGGGAGGCAACCCATGCTTAATTGTTTGCTTGTTAGTGTCATATATCTTTTATTGATTGTTTATTCTCATGTTTAAATTTGTAAAAATGCTTTATTTTGTTTTTAACCTCGTCTTAATTGCATATATAGGTATTTTACATAAGGGATAAGTATAGGGAGGATTACACACGTTTTCAAGGAAACGCAAACATGAGAATAACAATTCATTAAAAGATATATTTGTGTGTTTGTTCGAGTCAAATACTTGTATCGAGTCATAATGGATGTTTTGCAGAAATTTTTCCAGATTCTAAAGATGTAAATTTTCCAGAATTTTTTCCAGAAAATCGCAGACCAGTTTTTGTCAGGATAACCTGACGGCGTCAGGAAGGAGTAAAAACAACAGATTACTTTTTTCTCGTTTTCTGAGCTACTTAAAAAAATTGGAATTTTCCAGGTCTTAATTTTCCAGAAATTTTTTAAACATCCATTCCACAAGCATTATATCATAGTTTAAATCGAGTCTTATATATATTATTACCGCCGATTTTACGCGAAGGTTTCGTTTATTTCTTTAAGTGTGCAGGTTTAATTTATCAAGAAGAAGTTACATAAGATTGGAAGGAGCTTTTCACGCATAAATTCTTCTTGGAAAGGATTTAACCACTACTTCACACACGGATCCTACCGAGCTAATCAGGGGAGTACTAATTTCTTTTGTTTTTAATTACCTTCCATTATCACAACTTTGATACTTTCGGGGAACATTGGGGACAATGTTCAGTTTAAGTGTAGGGAGGGAAAATAAAACGGGAACTTTGAAACTATGCTTATCCTTGATTATTTGCTTTGTCCAATTGTATTTGTGTAATAAACCATGAGAAAATGTCGGTTAGGGTAATTTTGGCACCAAATTTAAAATTTTTCATGACATATAGGAGTGGGCCATTAGTCTTAACAAAAGCGTCTCACGGATAGGAAGTTATATGACTAGCACAAAAACCCTTTACCACCTAAATTCCACCCAAAATGTGAGGATCGCCCTTAGATTATTAGGAATTAAAGCATTCATCTTTAATGCTTAGAGTGTAAACCGGTAGTATATTAGATTCTAGAACTTGTTTTGTGATGCATTCCGAGATCGCTAGTAAGACTACACTTGTGTAGTTAGGAATAACTAAATGATAAGAGGCATTAGGATAACCCTTGTTTGATACCCGTAATATAATTACTTCTTCCACATCGGTTGAGTAATTCCCCCACACCCTTTGCGTTGTACTCATCTTTAGTACATGATTCCCCTAGTTAACCCCTCAGAGCCTATCCTTTTCGCGGTTCTCGTGATGTTTCAGTTTTTCCGGAATATCAATGAAGAGCATTGTTTACACCTCACCCCCAAATATACACCCAAATCGCCTTAGCCTACCCTGTATGCACTCACTTTTAGTGCATTATTGTTATCACCCTAAACCCTTAGTTCAATTATCTGGTTGCTTGCATGAGTTGCTAAGTCGAGTCATATCCTTTGTATACAGTTTTGGGACGATTGGGATTCATGGGAAGAGTTAAAGTTTATGAAATGACGGGAAGGGAACATTAAATTCAAATTCCCTTTGTTTGTGTAATATTGTACCCCAAGTGTTTTGATCTTTTCAATTCGGGTCAAATTAGTGTTAGAGTAATAAAAACTCAAGTGTAGGGATGTGCCTATAAATCCCTATCATTTTGATGTTACCATAGAGGATGGTAGAGTAAAAGTGTATGAAAAAGAAAAAAAAAAAAAAAAAAAAAAA